>VZUI01071542.1:0-78781 GCA_013401135.1 Cettia cetti
CCCCCGCCCTGGCCCCGCCCCTGTCCCCGCCGGGCCCCGCCGGCCTCCCCGGGTCCGCAGCCGGGCCGGAGCATGGCTTGGGGCGAGCTGGGGCTGCTCCGCTGGCTGCGGGAGAGCCGCCAGTCCCGCAAACTCATCCTGCTCATCGTCTTCATCGCGCTGCTGCTGGACAACATGCTGCTCACCGTGGTCGGTAGGTAACACGGGCTGCCTTGTTCCCTCTCCCGGCGGCTGCCGGGGAGGGTCTCCGGCCCCACATGCGCTCCCTGGATGCCCGATTGATGCTCGCAATCCCAGCACTTTCAAACACCCATTAATTTATTTTTGTTTTTAACCATGAATTATATTCCAGGCATGCAAACGCGCCGCTGTGGACATCAAAGCCTTGCTTTAATTTCTATGTAAATTGCAAGATAAGGAATGGTATAAAAAGGTCTTAATAACTCTTTTTTTTTCCCTCTTTCTTCCTTTCTTTTTTCTTTTTCCTGCTAAACGCCACTAACACTTCATAGAATGACAGATAACAGTATTTTTGGCTCATCACAGTTTTTTCTTCTGTGGTCATACAACCGAAACAACAGGCTAGATAATATTGGAGATGCCTGTTTCCTTGTGATAGTTCCTGTTTCCCCCACATTGGTCTTAAAATGATAGCTTAATAAGAAAACTATCTAGTCACTTTTAAGAAAAGCCCTTCCATGAGTTAGTTTAATAAAATAATGCAAGTTTTGGTCAAAGTCTAAGATGCAACTTTTAATGGCTTCAATGGCACAGTGTCAAGATTCAGAAATCTACTCAGATCTACAGATAAAACAACTGAATATTTTTCAATGGCAGACTTAGAACTCCTTATATTCAAATGTTTATATGAATTGAAAGAAAATGGTCCAGAGAAACCAATGGCTCATGGATGTGCACACAGATACAAATGAGTGCACATGGTTCTCCTGGAAGTGACTGGGTCTGTGCAGAGCCAGCTCTCCAGTGATGCTGCAGACTCAGATTCTGAATCAGACTCTGAATTTCTTGAAGGGGGTTCAGCTTAAAAGCTGATGCCACAAGGTAGACCGTAGTTATAAAATTTATTTTTTTTGCAAGTTGATTTTGGAAATTTTTACATTAATATACTTCTTATAAAATTATTAATATTTAATTACTTGTTTAGTACTATGTATGCTAGAAACCCTAGAAATTAGTACAATTTGCAGACTTGAGAGTCTGGGCTTTTTCAGGATGAAATGCAAGATGGGAAGGGGTGATTCTGTCACTTGTATTAAAATGAATGAACCTGACATCTGTTTTTACAAACTCTGAAATCCTAATGTCTGAGATACATATTAATGCAATTAAATTGAAGCTGAGGTCCTAAAACATGTAAACATGGTTTCTTTTGGATGAACTTTTCAATGTAAATTTAAAATAATGAGACATGCAAATATCAACGTATTAGTTCTGATTTCTTGATATAGGTCTTCTTTCCTTCTTATGGCTGGTACCTATCAATATTTTTGTGGTTTATTTTAGAAATGGTTTTTATTGGGGTTTTCTTTGTATTTTGTTTAACAATCATTCCAATGGAATTCTCATTATTCAGGCTTTCTCAACCTAATAAAAGGACTTGTGCAGACATGTGCAACAAAGAGAGCTCAGACATAGGTTTTGACACTTCTAATATTTTGCTTAGTGATGTATGTATAGAAAACCTTATGGAAATCTTATTAAAGCCGGCAAAAAATAAAGAATAATGTAAATTCTTTTTGTTTAAACTGCACTTCTGAGTCATGGGTGTGTTTTTTCCCATGAACACACTTCTTTTTTCAGTTCTGTGTGCTCTGAATGTGCTCTATCCTCATATTTCCTGATCAACAGCAAAGCAAGCAAGAGGACTTGGTGATTCCATCTACAAATAACCTGGTAGTAAGATGCCAATGTATTCTATTTGTTTTTCCAGTGCCAATAATTCCCAGTTACCTTTACAGCATCGAACACCAGAAAAATGCCACAGAAATCCAGACCACTAAGCCTAACCTACCCTCAGCAACGATGGACAGCTTCCAGAGCATCTTCTCCTACTACGACAATTCCACCATGGTCACTGGAAATGAATCTGAGCAGACACAGCCTGGGGTGCTGCATCAGACCCAGACAGAGCAAATGGTTGTCAGTGTGGCTCCTTCCCCCTCTGACTGCCCCAAGGACGACAAGGAGCTGCTGAATGAAAATGTCCGAGTGGGTCTCTTGTTTGCCTCGAAAGCAACAGTGCAGCTGATGACCAACCCCTTCATAGGGCCTCTGACAAACAGGTATGTTGTTGCTGCTGCACCATCACTGAGGGTTTCACGCTGATGTTTTAGTGTTTCAAACATTATTAATTCTCTTTTGGCCCTGGCTTACTGCCTTCTTGCTTTTTTTGGAGGAATATTTTAGTGAAATACATTTGGTGAACACTCCTAAATAATTGCACCCTTTCCAAAGTAGCTGCACCTCAGCCATCAGCATCACACACTTTTCCTCTAGCTCCTGAGACCTTGGGCTTTTGTGGAAACCTTTGAGAGATGATGTTGAAGTGTCTCCCATATGGTTACAGGAGGCCAAAAGGCACTGCAATGTAGTATTCACAAAGATTGTGAATTGTCAATATTCCTGTGACACCCACCTTAGGCAAAGATGGTATTGAAACTGTAGGCAGGGTTCAGATCCCTTCCCTGCTCTCACTGAGATGAGCAGCTTTTGGTGAAATTTGGTGTGTGGTGGTTTGGAGTTGTCTGAGGTGAGAATCAGAGGGAAATTCGTGTGGACTTCAGTGAAAAGTGAACAAATGTCCAACTTTGCTGATGTTGTGTTCATCACCAGGCTCAGTGGGTCCCACATTCCCATCAGTACATGACTCTGCCCAGCCTTCTAATTGCTCCCTCTAAATTCTTGTGAATATATGATGTCTTGAACCTAAATGTGTTTAAATGGGACTTCACAGAAAAATTATTTGAGCCAAGATAAAGCTTATAAACACTGAAGTCTTAAAGCCCCTCTCCAAATCCAAGTACTGATGATGTTTACATGAAGATTAAAAAGAATATATTATATAATTTAAAATTTTAATGTTAATATTTAATTTGATTTCATTGTTAACATTTTGTGTAACTGCTCCCCACAGAAGCAGCTTCAGTCCTCCCAAACAGACTATGAGATCAATCTCTGCAGGAAATAAACTCCAGACTGTATTTAGTCAGGTCACTGATCTGCATATTTCTTATGTAAGCTGTTTTCATAAAGAATTATTCCTTCCAGAAAATAATAGGCAGCAGAAATTTGTACTTGTAGAACATTTTGTTTAAGCAGCCTATGTTCATCATAGGTGACAATATTTAAAACAACCAACACACTGCAATGCCAGATACTGCAGATTCTGAAGCCAAAACTACCTTGTGTAGGTTTTTACAGTATATATATATATATATATATATATATAGTCTGAGTGTTTCTTTTCAATCTAATAAGAAGTATCCAGCTAAGGGCTAAGCAGCATTTGGACTCACAGTGTTATGTATTCAAAATCTGTGTTTGATCTGTAGAACTGATCTAAACACAAAAGCTTTAAATGAGAGAGACAGTTTCATTTCTCTCTCATTTCCCCTTATCACCAATACATATCACCCACACAGTTACAAGTATGCCACCAAAAAATTACTTTTGCACAAAATATTGCTTCAAGGTGAGAAGGATTTTTCTTACCTGTATTGTTTAGTGAGGATATCATAGCTCCTCTGCAGGTAAAGTAACATAACAGCAAATAATGTTTTTATAATAGTTATTTGGATATGCTTCTAGATTTTCCTAACTGCTTTAATTGTTGTCCTATTGATATTTGCTCTTTGTGTGTTAGCACCACCATTCCCAGAGCCTGCCAAGCTGTGTGGTCACACCTCTCCCCTGGAGCCAGCTCCTGGGAAGTGAGTGATGCTTCCCTGGGTTGGCAATGAGGCAGGAGATGTTCTTTCCTGTTAGGGGCAGGGCTGGCTCCACACCAGTGTGAGCTTTAGTGCTGGGGTCTGTTTCCTCCTGGAATCAGCCTGCAGTTTTTGCCTGGGGCAGGGTGTGTGACTGCAGGCACAGGGGCAGGTTTGCACACATGCCCAATGAGAGTGAGGAGAAAAACAAGGAGCACGTCATCCCATCATCCCAATGACAAACTCTTCCCTCATACAGATGAAGTGAGTGCCTTAATGGCAAAGTGGCCCTAAATTAGATTTAGGGTTCACTGGTTTTCTTTCATGCATTATTTGTATCTTGGTAGTGGTGTCTGCCTTTCTTCTGAGAAATGTTTAGAGGGAAATATCAGTTAACACATTTATCAATGAACTGTAGAAGTGATTGGATACCCTCCTCCTTTTAAGCTGACAATTTCTAATAACAGTATATGTGATTAACTAAAATTTGTGATTGTACAAATCAAACAGAAAATATCTGGGTTATCATTAGAAAGACTCTTCTTCATCACTGATAAGCTGTTTCGTCACTGCTAAGTTTTTTGCCTTTATCACTTCTACAAAATCCTAGCAAAATATCAAAGCTTAAGGAGAAATGGTTGCTTGTTTCAAAATCAGTGTGCACAGTTGGTTAAGATGCCCAGTAAGTTTCTTTTTCAAATGAGTAGCACACTGTGTACAGTGATTTTTATTTTTAAATCAAATATAGCTGTTCAAGAGTAGTTTAGAATTTTAGTCAAGTGCTGGTTTTCACCAGGCACTGGCTTTGAGTGCTTGAGTTTTTATAGCCAGCAACAGGATGTTCTACTCATATGAGCCTGTACAAATAATCCCTACTTTTTAGATTTTCTGAAAGTTTTGGAGGCCTGTTTTCCCTTCTTTTATAGTTACTGAAGGCGCAGATTTTCAAAAACAAATTTCAGAATTGGTTTCATTCAAGGAGTATGTTCTGCAAAAAACATTTCTCATTTAAAGCCCAGCTCTTTTCATGGGACACCAGACACACCTGGCTCAGGGAGCAGGTTTGCTCTTCCTGAAACAATACAAGTTCTCTCTGCCCTAACAAAGTCCTAGCAGAGCAAACACTGGTGATAGCTTTGCCATAGGAAGTCAACAACACATTTCCCACCGTGGCACAGTTTCAGGGCAGAGCTGATAAGATTTTGTGGGTCAGAAGCACATTATGTTTTTCCTGGTGGTGAAATTTTTAAGAAACTACAGACAAAGCACAGCATTTTACACAGGGCTCTTTTTGGGGAGGATTCACTGGCAGGGGGAGAGTGAAGGCTCTGCCTAAAGCTGTCCAGTGAGGAGGGTGTGCAAAAAGCTGCCCTTTATAACTGACTGGATTATCCAGCTGCACTGGAACAGCTGCCCAGAGAAGCTGTGGCTGCCCCATCCCTGAAAGTGCTCAAGGCCAGGTTGGATGGGGCTCTGAGCACCCTGGTCCAGTGGAAGGTGGCCCTGCCCATGGCAGAGGGTTGGAAGGAGATGGGGTCTAAGTTCCCTTCCAACCCAAACCATTCTGGGATTCTCTGATTGACTCCAGGGCTGTTTCCAAGCTCTCACCAAGCTCTGTGCACCAGGCTGGGCCCAGCTGTGCCAACCCCTCAACCACCAGAGTCAATCAATGCCTCTGCCATGTGTCCCCCCTTCTTCTTTTATCAGTCTGAAAAAGTTTGTAGTTTTAACTTTATCCTTATTCATATCAGCCTCAAAAACCATTACAATTATTAGTTATTTTCATCATCACCATCATTTTGACTACAGCTTTGAACTCCTGGCTACAGCGTTGAACTCCTTTGCATGAGAGAGAGAGAGAGAGCAGCTGGGAGCCCAATGTGTTCATGCCCAAGACACACAGAGAAGGAAGCAGAGGAATAAATAACATTTATAACTCCATATTTACAGTTCAGTTCCTGTGTGAGCTTTCCTTTCAGGCTTTGGCAGGAGGCTGAAGTGACCTTTCTGCAGGTCACTCTGTCCCTCTGCCTTCCCCGTGCTCCAGCATGGGGGAGTGCAGGGACCTCACTCCCTGTCCCTGCTGACCCTACAAGTTCTTTTTTAACTCCACACATATTAAATGGTTCATTGGTCCACAACCTCAAGGAACATATTCTTGCCATAAATCCTCCCCAGCCTTCACTGCCAGTGAAGAAGAGAGCCAGAGTTCCAGCCAGGGCAGAGCTGGCAAGGGGTGCTCACAGGGGCACATGGAGCTGTGTAACAGCAAGGTTGAATCAGTGGATTTGCAGCACTGTAATTGATAATTAGCCTCTAATAATCCACAGCTGCTCACCTGCTCAATGTAACCTTTATTGTGCTGTTGCACAGAACCAACAATCTGTTGTCTTATTCTGGGGTAATCTTGTTAATGGGTATAAATAATTTCCTGAGAGTCCTACAGTTTGGAACCACAGTGACTGGAGTTGATTTTCCATTCTCCATCAGTGGCAGCCTTTCTTTTCCCTCCTTCAAGTAGGGACTCAGACTTCTTCAGAGATCAGAAATACTTGTAATAAGAACACTTGTAATCAGAAATACTTGCACTTTTAGCTGCAAGTAGCCTTGGTGAGACATGCTGGACTCTGCTTCAGAATTGCTTGGAGGGTTTTGAAAGGAGTGCCCAAGAAAATTATATGCTTGGCCATAGTAACAAGAAAAAATAAGAGAGAAGACAGGCTATAATATTCTTTGGTGGTAGGTTCCAAACATGCAGAGGAACAAAATGCAGAGGTAATTGTGATGGAGGGTGCTATGTCATGGCTGAGGAAAAACTGCATATTCACTGTTCCCACATGGCAGGAACATGAATGGCCCAGGACCAAGGGACAGAATCACTGAATTGGCTGTTACAGGTGGTGCCTCTCCTTTTTATGATTATTTATATTGCATAGTGCACTTGTTCAGCAAAACCTCCCAGTCTGTGCTCTCTAACATCTGTAGAGCAGACCAGGGAATGCAGCTGCAGATGAGACATTTGTGGTAGCACCACTGCCAACTAATTAGTGCTGTAATCTCAGGAGGAGCAGGCTTTGCTTGGAGGCAGAGTTTGTTGGGGCTGCCCAGGAAAGGACAATCTGCATATCTGAGTAAATGTCAGCTGGATGTGGGCAAGACTGTCCCCTGAGAAAGCCCAACCACAGCTTCTAGAGGTCCAGCAGTCCCCTGAAGGGGCAGCACTCCAGCACTGTGCATCTCCACATTGTGGGGAATGCTCTGGGCAGCATTATCCTTCCAGAGTATTATAAGGACTTGTTTAACTCCCACCCTCTGCTCTGTGTCACTTTCCACCCTGCTGTGGCCCTGATTGTCCAAGGAAAAGGGAGAATAATACCTGCAAATACAAAAATTAAGAACAGTGCTCAGAATTACAGTGAGCATTAGAAGTGGCATCCAAAATTCTTGGTTTCTTCCTGCCTTCAACCACCAGAAAGTTCCCAGGTGTAGGAAGCCTATTGGAATGGTTGAAATCTCCTTTATTTAGTATGATAGCTAGCACTGCTTTGTGTTTAACTCTTGAATGTTTATGAGAAATCTCACAGCTCATGTCTCTGCTGTAATGATGGAAATGTGAATGTGGGAGCCAATTTGGATGGCATTTCTCTTCATGCAAATAACTGAATATTATTTCAATGTACTTGTAGCAGAAGCAAATTGCTGTCTCATAGGCCCTGTGTCAAATCTATGAATTGCTTGATTTCTGTACTGAAAGCAGAATTCTCCCTCACATTGTCCATCCTAGATATGTCTGGGATGGCCTTGACAGACCCAACCCTTCTTTACTTTGCAGTGGGGAAAGGCATAAGGACATTCAACTTCTGCTTTCATACCCCAGAAAAATCTGATAATGCCCACCAGCAGCAGTATCCATACCTGCAGGGTTTGGTTTTTGTTGGTTTTTTTTTTGTTTGTTTGTTTGTTTCTTTTTTTTTGTACTCCTATCAGTGCTTTCTTTAATTGAAAAATTCAAATTGAAAGCAATTAAGATCAAACTCTCTGCAGCCTGTTCTACCTGGGCCCACTGGGAAGGGAAGTGCTCACTTCAGCTCTGAGGCAGGTGAGAAGTTGGCAAGAGGTAATTTTTAATTTCCTCATGTACATAGAAACACCAGTGGAGACCAGCATCCCATTGTGTAATACCTATTACACACACAGCAAGGGAAAGGCTGGCTTAGAACAAATCATTCACTGTAAATAAAACAGACAAAAAAAGTATTGGTCTTTTATATACCATATATGAAGGTGCTGGGAGACTAAAGTTATTATCCTGAGGCCACAGGGGAAGTTTGTGGTAGGGATTTATTTTGCTTTGGAGACACCAGTTCCGGTGAGTAGCACATGAGTATCCAGCCTCTGCTGGATATTTACAACACCCACTTGCAGATTTCAACTAGGAGAATCTGTGCACTAAGTTTTATCATATCTAAATACAGTGATGATTTAGGGCAAAATACCACATGAAAGCTCAATTTATTTCATTCACAAGAGTGAGACAAACAATGAACATTGGGCTCTGCACTTTTTTTCCCCCATTATTGAAGATCCTTGATTGTATAAAAATATTAATACAAAAAACAAAGCTCAGAATAATTATTTTGGTTTGCCTATGTCATGACTATTATTATTAAAAGGGCCACTATTGACCCTTCCATTATTTGAATGACC
The DNA here is from genome assembly GCA_013401135.1 of Cettia cetti. NCBI lineage: Eukaryota > Metazoa > Chordata > Aves > Passeriformes > Sylviidae > Cettia > Cettia cetti. The sequence goes on from VZUI01071542.1 coordinate 8,655, forward strand.
TGAGCCAATACTGCCCATTTAAATGCACAACACTGTCAAATCATTGGACACTGAAATCCTTTGAAAGTACTCCTCTGAAAAGCATCATCCATTGCTGAAGATTTTGGTCTTTAAATAATGTCCTGGCAAATCCATTTGAGAGGAACAAACCTACAAAAAATGAAGCTGTGAGCAAAGTGTGCTGGGTAGAATATGCACATTGTCTTCAGAGCTACCTAGGCTTTGAATCTAGAGTAAATTTCTAATGGTATGAAAAAAAAGAATTGTGATTTTTTTTATTTTTTTTTTGGTTCAATTTTCAGTTTTATCTGCTCAAAAAATGTTTTTGCTTCCCATCCAGGAAGTTCTTTATTTCCTGGAAACTTGAAAATACATGGAGCAACCAGGCATTTCTACAGGCTGTTTAGAGTCCTAATGAAGAAATGGTCTGATGAAGAAAGCTTTGATCAGCTCCATTTCTACTCCCAAACCCATGGAAAGCAAAAGTATTATTCTCAGGCTCTTTGGGAGTCTTCCAGTGCTCCTGAGGCAAAACTCCCAGAAAAGCTGATGACAAATTTTTCCAGTAAAAAAGCCATTGGCTTGACTCTGTCTCATTATAATCATTGTCTCATGAGGATGGAAACAGATGAGCATTGAAACATGGCTGGGGTATTTCAAAGTTCAGCACACTCAGAGAAATCTTCCCTTGGCATGTCTTTGGCAACCCCACGGAGGCCCAGAGGGGTTTTGTTGGGAACAATTAAGGCAGAATGAGAAGAGGGCAATCAGGGCAACCATCAGAAGGATTTCTTCCAGGGATTTCAGATGCAAAATCTGCTGAAAAGAAATTTGTAATGTGGACAAATATGGCCATGTGGTCCACAATAAATAGTTCAAAGCCTACCAAGAAACTACAGGTGGGGTTTGTGGTGTGTGAATTCGTGCAAGACTAACTCAAACCCTTGGTGGGACAACCTCAGAAATGTGAATATTTGTTTTGTTTTCCAGAATAGGCTACCAGATTCCACTGTTTGCTGGCTTCTGCATCATGTTTGTTTCAACAATCAGTAAGTGTCCACATCTTATTTGGTCTGGCCCAGGCACAAATTTTAAACAAATGGTCCATAATAATTATCATTAGGAATTCTTCTTCTTGATGTATGGGGACTAATTTCCAAAGAAAATTTAAGGGATCAGCTTAAATATGAGCTCCATGTGGGTGGTGGTGCTGATGAGATTGAACAAGGGCTCTCTGGGGAACCTGCTCTGAGGAATCACAACTCTTCATCCCACCTCAGCAGGTCTCTTGCCTAGCTGAATCTTCCAGGGTTTTCTGATCTGGAGCAGTGCTCAGGCAGTTTCAAGCAGCCAGCCACAGGGAGAGCTGTCTTGCAAGGCCCTGCACCAGCAGATATCGTGGGGGTTATCAGAAAGATCATGAGGCTGCAGTGGCTCATGAGGAGAGTGTGAGTCAACAGGATCACAGCGTTGCTAAACATCGCTGTGGGATGTGCAAACAGGAGCACAGCCTGCAAGTCAGCTGAGATAATTTGTCTGCTCTAATGGCATTGATAAGGCTTCAGCTGCTGTTTTATGTTTGGTTTTGGCCTGACATTTAAAGCTGTGGCCCAGACAGAAAGAGTACAGGGAATATCAAGGTTCTTTAGAAGCCTGTGAGGATCAGTGGAAGAACAATTTTTGCCTCAGAAGGCAGATGTAAGATGAATTAGATCCTATGACAAAAAAAGGAAGGGGACAAACAGTTTTCCATAAAAGAAAGAATAATGAGAGGTTTCCCAGAGGAGATATGGATGCCCCATCCCTGGAAGTGCTCAAGGCCAGGTTGGACAGGGCTTGGAGCAACCTGGTCTAGCGCCTGTGGCCATGGCAGGGGATTGAGCCAAGTGATCTTCAAGGTCTCTTCTAACCCAAAATATTCTGTGATTCTATGATCTTAAAACTGTATTATCAAGGGGACTGAAGAACCAGAGAAGATGACTTGGTCTTAGAGCCACTAAAAACTCTGTGTTTTAGGAACATGTTAGATAAATTCTGGTTGGGATGTAGGTAAGAGTAGTGAGCCTAATTCATGGCAGAGGAGAGAACTGCTGATCTGCTGAAATCCCTTATTTCATTTATTTTCCTTGATTTTTATGTGTCCACACAGTAGGGATTTTTGTAAGATGTGGTGGAAAGCCCCAAGAGGCACAATCCCACAGGGCAGGTGGGAGGAGTGCACGTGGATCCCATATTTAGTTGGTGCATGACACCTTCCTGCAAAATTCCTCAGGTGGCCAACAGATGGGAGCTGAAGAAAAAGCTTTATAAACTCACCGTAGATTTAATGACACTGACAACGACATGGGCTCTACAAGCAGAGATGTGGCTGGGTTTCTGGGAAACTCCTATTTTCCAGTGTTGTGGATGGGGAATTTTGCCAGGCTGAGTGCAGCATCCTGGGGCTCTGCCCCAAAAGGCAGGGAGTGGCTGAGGGTGAAGCCTTGGGTTAAATCTCTTAGGGAAAGAAAGAGTGGCAGGGCAGAGCCTCTGGTGCATCTTCTCTGCTGTTGGGAGGAGAAGGAACTTGCTGAAGGTTTTGAACGTGGGGTTCTGGCTTCCCTGCACCTTCAGCCAGCTGTGCTCCACACATCTGGCACGGGGCTGGCAGCACCTGGGGAAAACCTCTCTCCACACACTGATTATTGGAGGAAGCACTGGTGAGGGTGTGTTACATCCTGCCTTCCCCAAGTGCCTGGAGCTCCAGACTGGGCAGCCTTAAATGAAGCAGCAAGGAGAGGTGAGGCTGGAAAGAAAAGTCTTATTACTCCTCTTGTGTGCAGCTGAACCACAGCAGATGTAATCAAATCCTAAGTAATTAGTTAAAACTGCTTGGGCTCTTGCATTCTGTGTTACCTGGAGGCTTAGACACCTGAGATCAATTCCACACTGACACATCTAAATGCAATAAGAGAAAATAATGCAATTAGCATTGAAAGTGGCACAAGTCACTGTAAACACTTGACTAAATTGTAGGAAGTTTTTGTGATCGTTTCAAGAAATCTAACTTTTTAACCTAGTTAGAGTTAACCTAATTTAAAAAATTACCTCTGGTTGGTTTTTTTTGTTTTTTTTTTTTTTTTTTTTTTTTTTTTTTTTTTTTTCCTTCCTGCAGTGTTTGCCTTCTCTGGAAGCTATGCACTACTATTTATTGCCAGGTCCCTTCAGGGAGTGGGTTCCTCATGTTCTTCTGTGGCAGGTAAGAGAAGAGATGATAGAGGAAAATGCAGATCACTTTCAGTCATATTTTAAATTGAATTTTGTCAGCACATTCAGTAATTAATTCAAAAATATTCAATTGAATCAATTTCATATTTGGTTGAGGTTTTTTTCTGTCTCTTTCATATGAAGTAGCTCAAAAGCAAATGTCTTTTAAGACTTCCTTGGTATTTGGGTTGCAGTAAGGTAGAGCACTAAATGAACTGCACTCTCCCTGGGATTTCTGCACCTGTGTCTTCAACATTTTAAATTCATTTTTAGCCATTTTAAAGGTCACTGAGAACTTATATTGGTACTTATTACAGTTGGAACAGCAGCTCTGTCTGTTACAGAAATTTCTGTTATAAAATGTTGTTTTCAAGAGCTTACCATGCTGGCTGCCAGTTTGGGCTCAGTATATCTGTACCACATTTCCAAAAGAAGTGCCTCATTTTTAAATGAGTAGGTAAAATGAAGTATGGCTTTTCAGCCCAAATTATTTGAGCATTCTTGAGGCTGAGGCTGGAGAAAATATGTTTTGTTCATGCTGAACACTTCAGTCTTGGAAAAATTTCCTGCAATGGCAGGAGCTGACATTGGTTAAGATTGCAAGTCAAGCTTTCCCAAGAGAAGACATCCCAGAATCAAAACTATTGTTCAGCTGCAACTCAGTCCCTGTGCAAGGGGGCACCTTGAGCTGCAGGTTCTTAGGAGAGCACAGGACTTTCTTTTTTTCTCAGCCAATGTGCACAGAAGAGCAGAAGAGGCCAGGGGACCTGCTAGTCCACTTCTTCCTGAAGGCAGGATCAACTTAATGTCTGTCATTCCTCATGCACACTTGACAGGAATGACCTCAGTAGCCTCCAGAACTGCCCTCAGCATCCAGCTCAGTGCTTAAGTACCTTTATGGAAGGTTTTTTGGTTTTTTTTCTGATGGCTCATCTAAAGGCTCTTTACTGCCATGTGAACTTATTTCTGCTTCCCATCCTTCAGAGAACACAAAGAACACTTTCTTTTCTTTATCTTCCTGGCTATCTTTCATACTGCAGGACTGTTAACACTCCTCACATCAGTTTTATCCTCTCTGGTTTAAAGCTGGAAGTTCTGCAGTTGTCCCTCACAGATAATTCTGGGCCCTTGCTCACCCTCGTTGCCATTCTCTGCATGGTCTCCAGGCACCCCCAGATCTCTCCCTGTGCTGCACCAGGACCAGACCCAACTCTGGGGAGAGGCTCTGACTCCTTACAGGGCCACCAGCAGTGAGGGTCTCATCATGCATCCCACAGGCAAAGGAAGTTTTGGGAATGATTGCGCCAATCATTCCCTCCCCTGCACTGCTGTGTGCAATCATTCCTATCTATGTGTAGAACTTTGTGTTATTCTCTTTGCATTGCCCCCTCCTTCTTTTTTTCCAGAATATTTCCCCAAGTCCCACATACATTGGGAATTCTAATGCAGTAGTCTAACAGCTCTCCAGCTGTTCATGCAAACAATTTGATGTCACCCACTCTTTTCAATAAACATGGTAATCCACACAGGACCTCTGCTCTTTTGATGCTCTTGATGGATGGTATTTACTGAATGATCAGCCATGCAATGCATTGTTTTCCTTCTCTGTGTAGCTGCAGACCTTATTTACTGAGTCCTATGTAAATCTTGATTTGAAAACAGAATTATTAATTTCTACAAGGACTCTTCTGCAGCATTTGTATCTACGGTGTCTGAGTGCTCCACAAAAAACCAAGCAAACTAGGCTTCATGTTTCTTTTTGTGAAATGAAGGTTCATAATCAAGTGCAGAAATAAGGCATGTGAAGATAAAGGTCAAAAGGATCCTTGAATTTTTTGATGCTGAACTTGAAATACTCATTTACAAAGCAATCAGCTCTGCATAATACCTCATGCCCAGAGCACTGTCCACAATTGGAGCTAAGTGGGCACCAGCCCTTTGTGCACTCTGAGTATAAATAAATGATGGTGAATACTTGTCAAAGCTTTGTTTCTGCTCATTGGGAAGCATCATCTAAAAGCTCTGTGACAAAGAGATTAATAAAGAATCTAACAAATAAGGGCATCACTAAATTACCTGACTAATACTGCACCATGGAACATGGTCTTGGGGACCATGGATGTTGCCAAAAACATTTTTGCTAGGAAGTTAATTCTGTGGGGAGGGAATATATATATTAAAAAAATACTTAGTCATTTCTGCATGTTTAGTAGGTGTGGCAAATGATGACCATAAACTGTAGCACACAGATGCCTAATTTTGTGTTGTGCTTTTTTTTTTTTTTTTTTTTAATTGTAGGGATGGGTTTGCTGGCCACTGTTTATACGGATGATGAAGAGAGAGGCAACGCAATGGGAATTGCTCTTGGAGGCCTGGCTATGGGAGTGTTAGGTCAGTGAGTTAGAGGCTCTGCTGGCCAAAGAAATAATCCCCCAGCCACCCCAAAGGATGTTCTTGGGGCCTCTGAAAGCAGCAGAAGGCTCTCACTGGGTGGAATTGGAATTGTGCAGTCTCCAGACTGGATTCATGGTGCATGTGAAGAACAGCTTTTCCCACAGCACACATTCCCTATGTGGATACACGTGTCAGGCAGTAATCCCTGAGATGTTTGGGGTTTGTTTACACTGCAGAGTGTTTTGGGGAGTCGAGAATATGGTTATTGCATTGATCAATAATCTGTGGGGATTTTCAAACTGCATTTTTGGTGGCTGGGTGTGGGTAGCAGGGTGCCTGAAGGCTCGCAGGGAGTTTGTTCAGAGACAGAGCCTTCACAAGTGTGTCCTTCCCTTTCCTTGGCAGTGGGCCCCCCTTTTGGGAGTGTCATGTATGAGTTTGTGGGGAAGAGTTCTCCCTTCCTGGTGCTGGCAGCCCTGGCTCTGTTCGATGGAGGTCAGTATCACCCTGAAGGTCCTTTCCTGCTCCTGCCATCCATCCCTTCCTGGAGGAGTCTTACAGCATTGATTTCTCTTCACAGCTGTCCAGTTACTTGTTCTGCAGCCCTCCAGAACACAGGCAGAAGTGAGTATTGAGGTAAAACACTGCAGGAATGGGTGCCACTTTTCCTTTCCTAATCCCAAGCTTTTGTTTTGCAGAGTCAGAAGGGGACACCTTTACTGACACTTCTGAAGGACCCATATATCATTATTGCAGCAGGTACCAGACCTTTTTTTCCTTCTTTAAACCAGCCATTGATGTCATTCCTGGCCTCTTGGCATGCCTTGGGCTGAGCTGCTTTAACAGTGTTGTCATTTGCTGCTTTACTTTACATAAAGATCTAAAAATGTGTTGGTAATACAGGATAAATGTACCAACAGAAGCACAGTGGGAAGAAAATTTGAAATAAACGTGTCTTTCCAACTGAGAGGCCACTAATGGCTTGCAGGTGCCTTCTGAGGCAATGAGATGTGGCCAGGAAACTTCCTGTGAGGCAAGTGACTTGGGCCAAGGCTTTGAGAGTGAGGGATTGCCAGCACATCACAGGCAGGCACAGGGAACAATAACAGTGAACTTCGTTTCTGTTTGAAGAGGGAGTGAGTTTGGTCTCTTGAGTGTGAATTGTATTTCAGAAAAGGTCTGGGTGGAATGGTGAATGGTGTTTGGTATTATGTGTATCATTTTTCTAATGAGCCTTTCTGTCTCAAGAGAAGTTTGCCTTTTTGCATTGCACATTGTTGAATGTTTATTCTGAAGTCTGTAATTAAGCCTGGCCCTTCCTACTGTTGATAAAATACCTGGAAACAGATAATTATTTTCACAGTTCTGTTTCTTCATCCCAACTTGCTTGTCCAGCACAGCAATTCTTCCAGGCCTTTCTGGAAGGAAGTTTTCTCTTTCTTGTTGATTTAGGGAATTATCATAACTTTAACTCTGTGACTTTGTTGAGCTGTGACTTAAGTTACACAAACCCTTTTGCTTGAGAAGTCCTTGGAGCATGAAAAAACCACTGAATTACAGTATTTGAGGGGAAAATATAGCAAAGACTACTTGTCACTGGAGATCAGATTTGTCGTTCAGCTGATTCAATAACTTCTCTTATAGCAGTTAAAGCATATAAAGGATGAGGAAGTCCTTCCCATGGATTATCAGTGGGATTAAGGGGAGCACCTGGGGTCTCTGCCTCCCAGGACAGAGGCTGCCCAGTGCTTGGATAGTACAGATGATGCTGATGTTCTCTGACCTCAGCCTCCTCTTGCTTTATTTCCCTTGCAGACCAAATTCAGTTTTGTCAGAGCTGCATGCCAAATGCCCTGGTTTGTGTCAGAGGTGATGGCTCACATTCTGAGCCATCAGTACCCACTGACCAGGCAGAGGAAATGTCACTGACGTGTTTTGTCACTGCTGGTGGGAGCTCAGGGACTGAAATCAGGGACATTGTTGAAGCCAAACCTCACTGACAGGGAGTACAGGGAAGTCAGTGCTGCTGCCTGACAAAGTTGCACAGACAGACAAGTTAGTTTAAAGGATCAGATCCAAAAACCAGAGCTGGGACAGATACCAGGAGCACACAGGTTCTTGAGAAGGCATGGGACAGCTTTTCACTGGGTGCCTGCTCTTTCACAGGAAAATGCCAGGGGTGCCTGTGGCACTCTGCCAAAAGCTGAGGGGTCTCCAGGCTGTGGGGATGGGATTCAGCTGGAAGGCTGCAATCTCACTCCTTCTGGCCAGCACAGGACATTTAATATAATTCAAGGAAGAAAAGATGTAGGGTTCATGCCCTTGACACATGGCACTTTAAAGAAAGGTCAGCTCCATGCAAGTCTGGGGCAAAAATTAGTTTATTTTCTTTTGGGGAAGCTTTACTGAGGTAACAAGCTCTTGGACTTTGCCCTGAGATTGCAGAGTGCCAGCTCAGGCTCTCACTTTTCTCTTGGGGACATTCCACAGGTCTGAAGTACCTGTATCACCTTCTCCCTGAGTACTTTGGCAAGCTCTGGTGATGCTTCCTGGCCTCAGGAGACATAGGTGTCACAACTGTGTTCAAGCACACCTGTTCCTCCTTCCTTTGTGAGGTTTGTTCAGAGTAGAATAAATCCTTTGCTATTTAAGCTCAGTTAGAATGGTCCTGCTTCCTCTGGCTGTACTTTGTGCAGCCTGAAATACTTTTTTCCAAAAATCAAGGAAGCTGTTTGAGCATGGCTGATTTGGGCTTGGAAGAGCCCCAAGGTTTTTAACTGGGGCTCCTTACAGACACTCTCTGGGAGCTTGCAGCCAAGTGGAAAGGCTGGGTTTTGTCCTTAGGGCAAAGCAGTGCTGAACTGTTGCTCCTTGCCTGGGGAGGGGAGTGAGCCAGCTAGCCAGCAAGTTCACTTTAGGAGTTGTGGATACACACTCTAATGTATTCTGACAGGTTTGAGCAAAGAAAGACATCAGTGCTCATTTGGTTTCGAACCTTATGATGAGGACCTCCTTCCAAGGGAACTAATATTTCTCTGACCTCTGAAAAATTCAGCTTTTTATTAAAAAAAAAAAAAAGTGAAATTTGTATAGTAAATGACTGGAAGATTCTAGAATATTTTCCTGAAATTCAGAGATTGTTAATATTAGGAAGAAAGATGGGAACACAAGTTTGAGGTTGTCACTTCCAGCAGTGACTTCCAAAAACCATTTTGTAAGGGATTAGCAGAGGGGACATGTCCTGTTGCCCTGCATTAACTTTGAGTGCCTGGGGGTCTTTTGAGTAATCATGAAAAGCATCTTGAATGCAAAGAAATCCCGTGGGGTTTGATAATCCCTCCACTAAAGCTGAAATGCACCACTGAGGAGAGATGAAGACGACAGGAACCTACTGGAGCTGGTCTGCAGGCAGTGGTGTAGGGCAGAGCTGAGCTGGCAGGCAAGACTGAATCAGCACTTCCACCCGTTATCCTTCGTGTTTGGGTTTTTAAAAGTCCAGGAATTCAAAAGAGATTCATAAGCATTTGAAATTTATAGGGCTGTGCAAGCTGAAAGCCAAACCCGTGCTTGCTGCACAGGCTGGCTGACTGTAGGATCTCGAGAGAAAATTCCCATTTGTGGGGAACAGACATCCCCGTGGCTGTATCTTGGTATTTTTAGGATCAAGACCTGCACATCCTGTCATGTGATGTAGGCATGATCTCTCAGATGACAGAGGCATAGGGTCAGAGCCTGAGCCTCTTACACAACAGGGCTCTGGCATTGCCCCAGGAGACCAGGTAAAGACCAAGTGGTTGCAGTTTTAGCTAATCATTTGTACAACAGACCTCGTGAACTTTCCAAATGTCATCAAGCTCACTGCAAACTTTCACATTATGAAATAGCTTAACCTTTATTGTAGAATTTCTAGGAGAATAGAAACATATAAAAAGTTAGCGTTCTGTGGTTTCACACTGTGTTCTATTTAATGTTAATGACCATCTGACACATGACAAATAGGGCTGTAAAAAGTGCAATATTTTATGTAAAAGCATCCATTCTTTGCGTGGTGTTCTGTTTGTAGTCAAAAGAAATAATTACTACTATTTTTCCCCCTCCCCTTCTTTCTTTAAGGATCAATCTGTTTTGCAAACATGGCTATTGCTATGCTTGAACCAGCTTTACCCATCTGGATGATGGAGACCATGTGTTCAAAAAAGTGGCAGCTTGGTAAAGTACAGTATATTGTTTGCATCTCTATATTTTTTTCTATTGAATGTCTGAGTTCTGATCCTGTTAAAGATTATTTGCTTCAGGGGGGTGATTTTGTTTTTTTACAATCTGTAAAGTGTCAGTGTTAAACCTGCACAGTTACAAACACTGCTATGTAAGAAAAATAAAGTGGGGTGATGTTATTGCAATAGAGGCTCCTGTAATGGGCTACACTCACATTTCAAGGAAAAATAGTTGCAGGCAGCCTCAGGAGGGTCGATCCAGCTGCTTTGGGAATCCCAGCACTGCTTTGGCAGTGAATGTTGGCCAGGGCAGCTGCAAGGTGCCTGCTCAGCTACAGAGCCAGCCTTGAGAGCAAAACCATTTATTTGACTCTTTTTTTTCCTGTAGGGAACCCCTCCTCAGCTCCTAGTTTGAATTGCCCCTAGCAGGCAGGCACAGAGGTGTGCAGCAGGTGCACTGGGCATGGTGCAAAGCATGCTTGTGGCAGCACACCCTCCTTCCAGACTGCTCCTGTGACATGTGGAAGGAAGATGGAGTTCTGCTTTAAATGTGGCCACAAGGACACTGGGAGCACTTTCCCTTGGAATTTGGCATCCCTTAGTGGTTACTTAATCATCCTTTCAACAGAAAGCAGTGGGGAGCCCCACCTTGGACCTGGTTATGGCTGTGAGCAGGGACACAGTCTTGGGAAACCAAGTCCATAGGCAGACATGGAACATGCCCCATGTATCCATTTGCACTCCAGAGCAAAGCTGGGGCAGTTCCTTTCTCTTTGAGCAGGGAAAAAAAACCCACCAGAAAGTGGATTAAATTCTAGTGAGTGGCAAACTGTGTGTGAGAGGTTGATGTGAATCTTCTTAAGTGGGGGATGCCCAGCATTCACCTATCTCTGATTAATTTATTCATGTGTTCATGGGGGTATTTTTCATGTCAGTGCATAGTTTGAAAGAAAAAGAAAAATCTTTCATGAAAATTATGTTCAGCTGATATCCCTGCTCTGTGTTAATGTAGGTGTCCCTACACCCTATAGAAAGCACAAACCTTAGTTCTAATTAATGTAATTGAGATCTATAGTGGCCACAGATGCAGTTCTTGATGTACTGCTGAACCTGGCAATAACTTCTAGCCTGTAACACAGCAGAATGAACGTGCAAACTTAAGTATTTTGAACCTCAAAAAGGAAAAATAAATATTGCCTGTCTACCTCCCTCATCATTTTCATATTACTGGTGCAATAGAAATGAGATTTACAAATCTCTTCATTGAACAGAGAAAGAAAATATCCATTTTAAATTAAGACTAATTTAACCCCTTAATGATACAAGTAATTGTCTGATTTGTCAGCATTAATTAAAATGTTTAAGCCTCTTAAACTGTAAATTGAACTGCAGGGTTTTAAGCAAATTGTTATCTTATGCAATTGGAAATCCAGCTGTTTGAAGCATGATCTGAAGAAGGTATAAAGAACCTTGATTTGACCAATGAATATTACTGTGCATAAAGCCTGTTTAGAAAATCATGGTTCTGCCTCAGTATACCACAGCTTACAGGCCAACCTGTGCATGTCTTATTTAACAAACCTTTGCAGTATTATTTCCTTTTACAGCTCTCAAGGTTTGCTCTGGGTGACCATTTGTTATAACCAGATAGCTCCAAGCACTACTGAAGTAGCTGTGGTTACACAAGCCAAAATTAAATATTTCCCCAGCACCACCACTGTAACCCACAAGGATTTTAATCACAGGATATTGCTGTGCTAAAAATTACCCCTTGATTTTTATTCTTTTTTTTTTTTCTTATGAATATATCAGAGGGATGGGAAGGAAGATGGATAGGCAGGAAATGAGAAAAGCTATGTTGCCTTGGTGAAAGATGAGGAGCACAGACACGTGAAGCAATGGTTGGACTGTGTACCCTGATGTCATGGCTGCTTTCTAAACACCAGAGATGTCACCTTACAGCAGCATCTACTCCAGATCCCTGCTGTGGCAACTTCAGGGATAGAAAAACATTGCTGGTGCCAACAGTGCTTTTCCAAGTGGAGCTGGGAAATGAGAGAGGCAAAATTTAATCAGCTGTCCTCATCTGCAAGCTATCGCAGTTTTTGTTAATTTAATTTTATTTAAACCAATACGCGATTTTTTTAAAAAAAATAAAAAATGTGTTGGCTAAACCGTTTTGATACAATTTTTAAAGGTTTTTCACCCTTACATTATTGATCCATGCCTGACTTCAGTCTCTACTTGACCAAAGGCCCTGTCACAGCTCTACAGCCTTGCCTGTAGCAGGAAGCTTCGTGGCATTCCCAGGGTCAGAGGGGCACTGCCACTTGCAAAGGCACAGCAGCCCTGCAGTCCCTGCTGCAGGGGATCCTGAGCACCCAGGGCTGCCTGCACGTGCTGAGCACACGCTCCTCAAAGCCCTGCACCTGCAGCAGAGCCCTCTCCCTCACCCACCCCAAAGCTTATTGCAGTCAGATAGACACTTTCTGCTCTTTGTTGTTCTGTCCCCTCTCCCAGACCAGCTCTTGTATCTAAATGCTGAAAAGCTCTTTTCAAAGGCATCACGTTGCTCCTGCATTTCACAGATGATGTCCTTAGATTTCACAGGAAAGCTGCAACAAACCGGATATTTGATTCTTTGGGCTCTATTAGATGTGTCCAGATCAAAATTGCAGTGTCTGGGATTTATTAGTTTCTTCTAACACTTCACTAAAGTCCTTGCTGATAAAACATCTCATTGATATTTTTCAGGCGTTGCTTTTCTTCCAGCTAGCATCTCTTATCTCATTGGGACGAATCTTTTTGGGATACTTGCTCACAAAATTGGAAGGTATGCTTAATTTAAAAGTACTAATCATCTCCCAGTCTCTTCATGTACCATTTCCAGTGTTTCCCTGGGTAATTTATTGAAAGTGGAAATTATTAAGGTTTGTTCTATGGGAGAAAAATTGCTTTTTTTTGAACAAGTTGCTACTTTTGCTTTTTAACTCAGCGCTTCAAACATGGTTTTGAAACATTCAGGATCAGCTCTAATATCTCATTATCACCCATCTCTGAGTGATGTTTCTTCTTTGATAGGTGGCTTTGTGCTTTGCTTGGGATGCTAATCGTGGGAATAAGTATTTTATGTGTAAGTAGAACAATCATGCATCTTTTAAATCATGTGAATGTTTCTGTGCTCATCTTCAAGTATGGGCTTCTCCCATGAGAGTTTTATGACACGTTATTAAACAATGTGTGGTTAATAGGTTCCAGATCAGAGTCTTGAGTGCTTTCCAATGTCAGTGCTTCAATTATTTTTAGAAATGATGACTGAGAGGAGCGTGCTCCTCTGTTGAGCTGTCACTCAGCAGTTTATAATAGTAAATGTGTCAGTGGTTTAATGGCACAGTTGTCTGAAATGACAACTGAGAACAAGGATCTGTACAGAGTGGGCCATAACTGCTTGGAGAATTTATCTCAGAAAAAGAAACCAACCTCATTAGCATGTGCAGTGTGCTGTGATTAACTGCCTGAAATTTCCTTTATAGGTACCATTTGCTAAAAACATTTATGGGCTCATAGCACCAACTTTTGGAGTTGGATTTGCCATAGGTAAGAAAATTTGCAATGAATTCTTACAATCTTTCGTTTCTGTAAAAATGATTTGATATGAAATTACACAGAAAATCAGTTTTGTTGCCATTCTGATTTAAGGTGGTAGAGCCTGAGCTGTGGCCCAAGTGGCAGGCAGAGCAAGCAGGATTTAGGGACAGTGCTTATGGAGTTTGATCCCTGCTTTGCACAAGCTGGACACCCCAAGCCTGTCCAGAATTGCTCCATTGACCTAAACAGATCTTTCACCCTGTCCACAAATGTAAATGTTATTTTCAGGAATGAAGCCATGCACTGCCCCAAACCCACAGTCTGTCCTGTAGTGGAAAAGGATTTATGTAGACATTCCCACAGGAAAAAAAAAAAAAAAAAAAAAAAAAAAAAAAAAAAAAAAAAAAAAAAAGGCTTAAATTTTTTGTACATAAAGAGGAATTCCCAAGCTCACACACATGTTCTCCAAGCAACATGTGTGAACTTTCCTTACTCTGGGCCATGCAGGCAGGCTGCAGTGGGACCCTGCCTTGCTTTTCAGTGCTTGGCTGCCCAGCAAATGTTCTGGGGCATCTTCACACAGGGATGGGTGGTGAGGAAAGAAGCTACAGGGACAAATTCAGATCCCAAGTATCTCAGCAGTTTTGTGAACTGTCTGTGCTGTTCCTTGCCAGAAATGAGGGTGTGTATCAAAAGGCATGGTAAAAACAGTGTAAATAATTTTGATTTCCTGGGGGCTAATGCTGTCTTTTAGGCCTTCAGTCAGAGTAAGTTCACACCAGATAACTTTCCCCTAATTACCTGGCAGGTAATGAGGTGGGAGCTTTGCACAGGCAGCTGTGAGAAGTGTGGATGCACCCTAAGCTCACATCTCTCCTGTCCTCTGGCAGGTGTCACATGTACACCTGTTTACATGTCCACACGTGACCCCAGACACCACAAAGACCATAAAGAGCCAAGCTAATACAGACCACCTCTACACAAATCTTTTGCTTATTCATGGGCAACCATCCTTTTAGCTGCGTCCCTTAGCACATAGCACACCAAGATGTTCAAAGAAGGGGAAGAAAAAGGCAGCATTTTCCTGAAATATGTTTTGCAGGAATGGTGGACTCCTCCATGATGCCAATCATGGGCTACCTGGTGGATCTGCGCCACGTGTCAGTCTATGGCAGTGTGTATGCAATAGCTGACGTTGCCTTCTGCATGGGCTTTGCCATAGGTAAGTCCAGCCTGTCCCTCCTGGGAAGCACAGCTCAGAAAAGGGGAATCTGCAGCAGTGCCAGGTGTGAATCCCAGAGGGACTTGCAGATTTTATGAGAAGAGGTTCTTATTTTCTGCAAGAAATCAGAGTGGGGGGAATGTGTTTGGTATCTGTTCCCCTCCTCTGAGTGTTGTGCTCGCTTCATCAGCTGCAAGAGGCTTGAAGCTGTCTGAAGGCACTGAACACAAATGGGATATGCCAGGAAAGAGGCCTTGGAAGATTTAAAACTAACACCACAGCTGTGTTCCAAGGGTCTGTGAGGGAAATAACTCCCCCCTGACCCCTTGAGAGGATGATACAGATGCCCTCAGGAACATCTCTAATCTCCTCAAGGAATGTGGGGTATAGAGCCAGGAAAGTTTTATGATATAATTACAAACATGTCTGTACATTCCTCAAATCCATTTGTTAGATGGGGGGTTTATACACAAAATTACAGTTGTTTAAAGTGACTGCTGCAATTTTGTGTCTGAGCAACCTCCAGAAAAGGGTTTTTATCTGTACAAGGTCCCTCTGCTGGTGGTGCCATTGCCAAGGCCATTGGATTCCCATGGCTCATGACAATTATAGGAATTGTGGATATCCTCTTTGCTCCCCTCTGTTTTTTCCTTCGAAGTCCACCTGCCAAAGAGGAGAAAATGGTAAGTGTAACTTTTTTTTTTTTTAATTTTGGGTTTTTTCAGTGAAAAAAATAATTACTTACATTTGCATCTTTGCCTCTAACTTCCTCAAAACAGGACCACTCAGGCATTAACTTTGGAATGAACACCCCCTTCTTTTTATGTCCAAGATGTATAGAGGCAAACCCTTTATTAGTTAGATGTTACAAGATCACAAGTTTGATTTTTATGAAACAGGGTCCTACAGACATTCCTCTGCCACAGCATGCAGTGTGGTGGAGTCACTATAGAATTAATTCCTCTTTTCCAGAGCCAGAACTTTATTGGCCAATTGACCAAATTATTCCAAGGAATAATTTGGTCAACTGACCACAAACTGGTTTTTACCCATGGTCCTCTACAGTATATTTTGAATGATATTTTTTCCTCCTTCTCCTTCCTTCATACAGTTCACCTATCCCTCCAAACCAGTGGCATCTCTTGTCCAATCTGTACCACAGGGTTTCTCTTTTTTTTTTTTCTTTTTTTTTTTTGTTTCTTAATATAAATTTGTCAAAGACAATGCTCTAGAGCACCCAGTGCTCCCCAGCCACTGTAGGGGTGTAGGAACAGTGTCACCATCTGTAGGTTTAGCCCACCCAGCACTCCTTCCTTGCCCTTCCTGAAAAAGGTTGACCTGGGTCCAAAATGTAGTTGCTGATTGTTTATTTGGGTGAAAATAAACTAATTTTGCATGGTCATGGTCTCATTCTGCAGTGGCACATCTCTGTAAGGTAAGGACTGCTTGTGCTGCTCACTTTGTACTGGCAGAAGGTGGGAAATTGAATCTTGCTGCAACAATGGTGTACATGAGGCCAGAGACCTTCTGTTTTGCTTGTATTTGGACTGCAGAATCCCAGAGATCCCAGTTAATCCCTTGTCATGACCTTTGCTGACTGCACTGGTTTAGTTTGTTTTGGTTTTCTTACATTAAATAAGGCTGAGGAAGAAAAAGTAAAAAAAAATAAAATAATCAGCTGCTGTTTCCTGGCAATATAAAATTTATCATGTACTTCCATGGTCCCTGACAGTTTCATTTGTAACACCACAGCCCCTGAAGGGACAGGATCTCTTCCCACGGCTCCAACACCCTCCAGAATCTGCCACCTCTAATATACCTCTAAATGCAACATAGCTCCTGTTCCCAAAGTGGCTCATGGCCATAAAATCATGTATCAATTCTTTCAGGTTGGAGGAGAGTCAAAAGCAAGGTCCCAAAATTGTGGTCTTTGCAAAATTATTTACCCCCAAATTTAATTACACTCAGTATGAAGAACACTACACAGCTGCTCCAAAACTCCTTGGGACATTTCAGCCCAGAGAATTTAGTATTTTATCTGTCCTTTACCACGATTACCCCTTCTAGCTTGCCGTGGGTGTCAAGGCACAATGTTGGGACCACCACTCTTGGCATTATTCTCATTTATGTTGTTCTGGATCTCCATGGAAAGAGGGGACAAAAGCAGCAAAAAAGATTTGGCTTGTAGCACTAGGACTCCTCTTGACCGTTCATCCAGGTTTTAATAGATGGAAATTAATTATGGGAGGGGTAAACTACTGTATCTGGAGGGCAGGCAGATGTCTTTCAATACCACCTGGGCTGAAATACAGGAAGTAGAAATTTTCCAGATGTCTTTAGCACCAAAATCCCCCCTCACACAGACCTGTGGACTCAATTTATCCTAATTGCCATCAGTTTGGGCTCTGCCTGGAGGGAGGAGAGGTGAATCCCTGAGTGGTGCAGGCATGCTGCCTGTGGTGGGTCAGCCCCAGCCTCAGCTGGAGGCTCAGCAGAAATACTCACACTCTGTTTTCTTCCAGGCAATACTCATGGATCACAACTGTCCCGTGAAAACAAAAATGTACACCCAGAACAACATCCAATCCTACCCCATAGGTGAAGAAGAGGAGGAATATGAAAGTGATGAATAAGAGAAAAGCCATATCACGTATTTAGGTGTACAAAAATGCTGTGGTTCATGTGAAACATCTCATCCAGAAATAGGTTTTAGTTGTACTGTACATTTAATAGTGAAATGGTCAGAAAAACCAAAGGTATATTATTTATTGCCCGTGACTATAAAGCAGACTGCAAACCGCCTTACAGGGGTGAAAGAGCTTTTATAGACCATTTGTAAAGTGGTACTCTGTGTATTTAATTTTATTGAATATTACACTCTATTTTTAATTAAATGTGTAGTATAAACCTGTATAAAATGTGAATTTTAACTATTTGGTTTTTAACGGCACTTCCTTGGCAGTATTTCATATTTCATTTGGAGTCATAGGTTACTGTCAAACTTGAGTCTTTCTTATATAATTGAAAATTTTAAAAAGCAAGCCTCAAAGAAAACCTATCCAATTTGCATCCTTTTAAGTGGCACCCTTGTAAGTGCATCGAAAGGAGCTGGAATTGAGAGTGTAGACAGCACTATCACTTTTTTCATCAACTCCAGGTCATAATGATATATTTAAAAACTTAAATAAGAGGCATAACTTCTCTGCCAGTTTAAATAGTGAGTTCTCCCTGAACCACTATGTTGAGGAAAATATGTTGTTAAACAGAGGAGTGGATTGCTATTATTGGTATTTAACAAAGTTTTAATCAAGCAGTTGTGCAATATGAAGCCCCCCAAACACACAGCACCAGGTAAACAAGTCAGTATGAACATGATCAGGTTCCTTTCCTTTAGCAGGGAATGTCACAGCACGAGGATAACCTTTTATATTACTATCTTTTGGATCTTTTAACATATTTCAACTTTACTTTAGTTGCATCTTCAGTGTCTGGATAGGAAAAGCTGCAGTATTACAGTATTTAGTCTTAGCATGTACTGAAAGTGAGCTGCTACCGGGAGCAGTTCAAATGACTTTTACATGCATTTACATATACATCTAAAAATTCAACATATTTATTTTTTAAATGAGTTCAAATATACTCTTTGCTTAAAAAATGGAAGAAACAACTGGTTTGTTGCCAATCTCTCTTAACATTTGGGGACACAGTCCAATACAGGTGAATTACTGTATTAAGCAGTCCCTGTCTGCACTTAGAAGCATTTTAAAAACAATCCCAATGTCGTTCTCAACCATGGTGTATCATTTCACTTGTAAAATGAAAATCTTTATGTGCCTTCTCTCATGTAATTGCAGATGTTTTATGTACTACAGCATAGATACTATGTTTACATATAGTTTTGTAAAGCATATATACTATGGTCAAAAAATATGAAAAATATAGTGGTTCAAACTTCAAGTATTGCTCTGTCAATAATTATGCATTCAGAACACATCAAAATAAAGTTATCGGACAGAAGTTCATGATCAATTGTAATAAAGTGAAAAAGAGAATTAAAAAAGAATGACCTCCCCTCATGATTTGCCTTATGCAGAGTGCATTTCTCAGAGCTCCTTCAGAAATCAAGGTTCTGTTGTATGCTGAATTCCTCACTGGCACCAAGTAATAATTGTGCAGATCAGTGACTATGTACATTTGGCTCAGATTTTGCTGTGATTTGCACACTTGAAACTTTGTCCCAAGAGATGTTATTCTACTTAACTTCATTGAAATATTTTGGTCAACATCAAATTGTTAATCTGATCAAATTTGAGACTGAAATACCAATGCAAGAATTCTGTATTATTACAGGATGGTGTTCATTTTTTTGCCAGCTGACCAACCAGTGCATTTCTTGAATTCACAAGTATATAGTTCAAACATAACAACTCACATTTTTTTAAAAGCACAGAAAGGCTTTCCTCATGGCTTGGGTTTGTATTTTTTTGAGCACATCAAAGCTAAGCAGGAGTTTACATTAATCTGCAACATTAGTATGAGACCCAAGGAGAGATTAATGGACCACATTCCTCTTCTGCAGCTGGAGCCAGGTCTCTGCTGGCCCTTAGGGAGCAGCATCTTCCCAGGATTTGCTGAGCAGATCAACGCAGTGCAGCGGTTCCCCTGCTCTTGCTCCTCTCCTGCTCCACCAGAAGAAGCCTAATTAAAATCATCACAGACACTCACATTTGGAATCTCTATGCCACCTTTCCCCTCACTCCCAAATAAAAACTTAGCAGTTGTCTTGGATTTTTTGAGTAAGGAGTAAGCAAACCTTTTTTGGTGACAGGAAGAAATTTTACTCAGAAAATACACAAGAATCCCCCTTCTATCCTGGACAAATGTGGATTTTTCCTATTTTGTATATTTTGATCTGTTTAACTCAATTGTGATAAAGACACTTTATTCATTTGCTCCCACTACTTATTCCTCCTCTGCAGCTGTAAACTTACACAGATGCTTTATTTCAAATTTCTCAGCACAATTAATCCAGTTATCAGTAGTTTTATATAATGCAAAATGTGTTTTTTCCCCTGAAGATCCTTCCTTGAAGTGGTGGCTTTAGATGATAAGCTACTGCAATAGAAGCGTTTAAAAAACATTGACGCAATGCAAGAAAGTTGATAATTTAGCAAAACTATTTTATTAAAGCTTATTCTCATGATAAAATAATAGCCAACAAAATCATATTAGGCAGGTCTTCTGCAAATGTGTGTAGCTGCCACCTATTCAGATATCATTAAGTCAAGATATTGTTTTCTGTGGTATTCTTTATTTTCAGCTATTTACAGTCAAGCATGAAGCAAAGATTACATCAGGAATGTAGTATTACAATTTCCCCCTCAAGATTCACTGCTTATTGTAAATAATGCCAGATAGGAATTCACGTTTTCCTTCTTATCACTAAAATACAACTATTTTGCCCTTTTCCCATTCGGTATATTTAAAAATATTGCACTACATTTAATTTACCTCTTACAATCATCATCATTAGCAACACTATGCGAGGAAAACGATATCCAGCTTTTCTTACCCACTGTGTTACACGAGTCAATTTAAAACCATGAACGTGTTTTTGAAATCAGTATTTGCATTGTTTTCACAGCTCCTTCATGTGCACCAGGGCTTAAATGAAGCACTTGGATATATTTGAAAACCTCTGTAGTAGTCTGTAAGAGCAAACACTGATGGGATTGAATGCAGATCACCACCAATGGTAAGCTGCTGAGAAAATGGAGTGGGGAAGTCTTAATATGCATCTCAAGCAAGTATAGGTTAAATAACTTTTAGACAAGAAGGGAAGCTAATTTTGTGCGATTATTTGCTGAAGCTTAATTTCAGAAGTGTGTCACATGCCTGTTTTAGCATGGATAGTGTTTTCCATACATCAGCTAAGTAGTATCAACTGCCCAGAACTCACAAAAAAGTGCAAGTAGTTGCATGACTGGCAGTAACCATTTTGTTTAGAAGCACAAGCACGCTGCTCCATGGTAAAAACCTCTGCTTCTTAATTTTGCTCATCACAAACTAAACCAAGAAGCAAATTTAAAGGAGAGGTACATTGTAGATCACCTCAAAAACTAAAGGAGTTATTTTTACCATCTCAAACTCCACTCCCACAAAGGCATTTTTTTCCTACTACCAGCAATACCAGTGATAATGATACGAGTACCTAGCGCAGTACCTAAAATAAAAATGATATTTTACACAAAATTTCTATACACAGAAGATGAAACAAGGACATGTCTACAGGAAATAAATAAGAACAATGGCCTTAGCCATCACCAGCCTTGGGTGATGCTAAGACCCACAGTTTAAACATAGCACAAGACCAGACAGTTCTTTTCAAAAGCAGCTGGCTAAATTTCTTCCTCATCTCTAGTGGACTCACAAATTGACTCAAATAAAACATGTTATATACACTATAGGACATTTTGCTGACAAAGGTGATCCTTCTGCTCAGACTCTATCTTCTGTCTGAGAAGCTGAATGCAACTTACCACTCTATGATTACTCAAAAGTGTTGAGACAACATTACTTACTCTGTATTTTGCACCTTAAGCTTTCCAAAATGATAGTCTGCAGCAAAAAAATTAATTTCTTTATATTACTTACACCATCATTACATGCTTTTTCAAAGAAGGCAATGAAACCTCCAACTCTTGTGAAGAACAACTTTCCTTTACCAGGCTATCAGATAATACAACACCAAAAACATATGATTTTGTTCTGGAAGGCAACAAGCCTTTTACCTTGAAAATATTCCCAATTAAATTATTATGAGATACCAGTTTATACTTCGATACCTAACAATAGTCCGAAGCTCTAAAGACGATTTTTTTTTTAGCATAGCATTACTGTATTTCGTGTTAAATAAAAAACTACAAAAAGTTCTTGTATTTAACAAAAAACATGGAAAACAAATGATATGCAATGGTAACTTCAGTAAGTATTAATAACAGACAAAATGAAAGACCTTTTGTTTGCTTTCATGATATGTTTGGCAAAAAATACACAACTACCTAGAAGACATACAATAAAACTGTGATCAACACTTAAAAGCCTGGCCCCTCAGTGACTTCTGTGTCAGTCATCAGCTTAGGCATGCAACAAGCTTATAATGTTTTCATCATACAACTGAAACTAAACATTTTGAAAACCCTGCCTGTTTCCCATTGAAAACACTAGCTAAAAAAAAAAACAACAAAAAAACCAACAATACAGAGAGGGGAAGTGGGGGCAAGCAACACATAAAGGAAACCACACACATTGATGTGAAATGGTAAGGTTATATAATTAGAAAAAATAAAAATAAGTTATTAAAAATAAATTTCCATTATAAACCCCAAAGTGTAGTTTTAACCAGCTAGTTTAACAAAATGATGGTGCTGTAGCTGGAGAAGAACCACTACGAGCAATTAACTGTGGAGAAGCAGGACACGCACATTATACCAGTGTTTTAATTTAATTTGTGTGTGTTTGGAGTTAAGTGCAAAGTATTCTTTTAGTCCATTCCTTCAAAGACTAAATATGTAAATATCAGTCTACTGATTGAGGTGGATCAACCGGTTCTTCTGATATGATGTTCAATGTTGGAGCCTCTGTTAGACTGCCATCTTCGCTATCCACTTCTTCTGCTATACTGGACTCCTCAAAATCTTTAGTCACTTTTTTGGATTGCCTCTCAAAGAACATGTTCTCCAGGGACTCTATATCCTCAATGCCTGCCCTGTAGTGGATCATCAGCAGCGTGAGGGCTTGCAGTCTCTCACCCGACTTAGCCAGCGCAGCAGAAATCAGGGCTTTCTTCCTCGCGTCGCTCGTCTCCTTTTCCTCTTTAACCAGCGAATTATTGTTTTCCAGCTCTTGGTCTATTTCATTCTGCAGCTTATCCAACATAAACTCCAATTTCTGAAAACGCTCCTCCGTGGGTAAACTTCTGTAGAGATCACGCCCGATTTCCTTCACGGCAATGAAGACGCTGTCGTCGAGGCCGCCCTCCTTGCGCACCAGCTTGATGCGCTTGGAGGGGCTGCTGGGCCCGCTGAGCTCGGTGTCGCTGCTCTCGTTGTCGGACGTGTTGGGGGTGTGCTTTGGCGAAGGCTCGGCCGCGTCGGGCCCCTGCTCGGCCAGGCGGCTCTTGGGCACCTGCCGCAGGTTCAGCAGGCGCGTGCTCGTGTTGATGATGTGCCTGGTCAGGCCCGTGGTTCTGTTAACGGACTTGGCCTCGGGATCGACGCGCGAGGCTGCGGCCGCGGGAGCCTCCTGCCCCTCGGCTCTGCTGCCGCCCGCAGTTCGCTCCGGCCGCTTCTCGGCTCCTACGCAAAAGGGCATCTCAGTCAAACATTTCTCTTGACATTTTTTATGGCAAACGTAAGCACAGAACATGCACTGAGAAGCTGCTTTAGTCCAGACTTTCTTTTTGCAGTAATCGCACCAAGTTGGATTCTGAAACTGAGTATCTTGAAAGTTATGCTTGTTGTCTGTGAGGACTTGTCCCAAGCAAGGATCCTCTTTCTGAAGGGCACGAGCTTCTTCTTCTAAGTGAGACTCCCTCTCTTTCTCCACATACACGCTCGAATCATCCATTTCACCTTCTTTTAAATATTTGAATTGTAAAGTTACATCACCGTAACAAAATTTTTCATTGAAACCTTTATGAGTTGTCAAACTCCGCAGTGCCGTTCTGGTGACTGCTGCTTTAGGTGTAGGAGCACCCAGTGGAAATTTTCTAACAAACTCCATCGAGGATGTAGCTAGACAATTTAAAGCAATTTCTTCAAGTTTTATGCTTGCATATCCTAAGCAGATAAAACCACCTGCTTTGAAAGGGTCTCTGCACCACAGTGCAACATTAAGGTACTTATGGTATTTTTCTACTTCAAATAGACAGGAGGATGTTCTCGTCATTGGCCATCGGCCCTGACGGATTTTGTAAGGGATTTCTGGTGATTCCCATGTTCGATGATCATCACTATCTTTGCAGCTACGTGCATTTTCTGTAAGTCCATCTTTTAATGTATCTTGCTTTGGTGCTGTTACTACTTTTGGTACTACTGGGTCTTCTATCTGATCACTAATTTTAATTAGCTTCTCTGTAGATTTTTCTCCATTACTTGCAGGTGGAGGTGGCCGCTCTGGTTTATCAGAACATACACTTCCAGTTTCTAACACATTTTGGCTATCACTAGTAGATAAAACGGGCTTAATTTGTGGCCTAGGTGGCACGGGAGGCTTAGTACTAGATCCTTGTGACTGTTTACTCAATGGCTGTGATGTATCTGAAACCTCAACAGTTTTAGGTGTTGCCACTTTAGCCCCATCTTTTTGTTGCGTTTTTGATGCTGCCTGATAACTTCCTAAATGCAGTTTTCGGTTCAGGATGGGTGATATAGTTCCAAGAGGTTTAGCAGCAGCAAGAATTACTACTGATCGTTTGGGACTCGGAGTTGTTGGCAGATCTTCTTTTTGGTCAGGTGCATCACAAGCTAAGTCTTCAAATTCTGAATCAAAATCTCTGCTTTCAGCATCAGCTGCTAAACTGTTCTGGTCATCTTCTGCCTGTGCCAAGAAAGCTGTGTCCTCCAATTGTCCAAATCCATCCTGCAGTGTTGAGCCGTGCTGATTATACCCAACAGGCCTTTCATAAAAGACTAAAACTCTGTCCCCAGCTTGCCTAATAAGCTTCAACACTTGGACAGTTGATGTGATTTTAACACCTATTAAAAAAAAGAGACAAACATTATTAAATTCTAATTACGATAATAATCTAAGTGACCAAAAATAGTCAACAAACACTCTGTTGCTCAGTAACAAAGGAAGTCAGTTATGACAGAAGAGCTTAACTGAACTGTAACAGATGGATTCTCTCCCTTTTATTCATACAAAATATGGAGCTGGAAAAAATAATTGCATAAATATTCCGGTTTGCTGCTCATAATAATACTGTAATCTTACATAGTAACGTTGATTTGATATGGAAACAGTTCTAACCTTGCTCTTACTGTAAGTTTGGACTTTTCAGCAGTAGACATTTAACAAAGGACTCAAAAAAGATGGGTATCCTTAAACACAGCTACAATTATAACAGAAGTAATAATTATACAGTTATAAAATGAAAATAGTTCCAATATGTTAACAAAATATGGGCATAATGCTACATTATCAGTGTGGCTGGAGTGAGCTGAACCATATTCCTGAGCAGAACTTTCAGAGACATTTGATGTATCTCCAAATTACATGCAAGCCAAAATATCTTAATGAGCACATAGTCCCAATACAGTCATGCAGGGGATCATATAACAATGACATTTCCTTTTTTCTAAAGCAATCTCCAGTTATCTGTTGAAAGGAACTGAAGAAAACCCTTTTAAATTACTGGAGTATTGCAATGGGGATTTATTTAGGCAGTACCTAAGCAAAAGAACTCATTGTAGATTTTAAGCTCTGGTCTGTAAAACCCCTGTAAAAGGTTAAACTTCCTGCTAGCCCAGTCACATTAATGTTTTGGCAGGGGTTTTTATTGTTTTGTTGTTTATTTATTCTGTTTTAATGTTGTTGCCAAATGTTTATTCAAGCTTCTTTTGCCTTTTACCTGAGAAGGAGTAAATAAACACGCAAGAAAATAAATCAAGCAAAGACCTTAAGTGACCATAAATACATAAATGTTAGCTTTTCAGTGCCAAGCACAACTGTAATTATTAAGAAAGGGAGATTAGCTGAACTGCATACACGACAAGACGACCCTTGTAGTGAAAGCTGACATATCACTCACTGCCAATTGCCAGCAGCCTGTCTCCTCTCTGTAGATCAGCAGCTGCAGCAGGTGAGTTTGGAGTCACAGTTTCGATGACAACGTGCCCTGCATCCTCCTCCTTGGACTGCACAAGGCGTAGCGTCAGCCCAACGCTTTGCAGATTCCCTTTCACAAGTTCTGCCTGCAGAAGGAGAAGTCAAAAGTAACTCAGTAATGCTGGCTGCAAGGATTCATGGCTACTAACAATAACTTAAATAAAAAAATAATAAAATTATACTATTTTAATATTTTAAAAAAATTAATTTTTAGAAAATGCATTAGGACATCCATTGACTTCATCTAATCAATTAACTCTGCCAACTAAGTTTATACCTTTGGATAGTCACAAAAGATATTGACAAATGTCTCAGTCCTAAATAAAATACCACTATTAAAATCAACCTCACTATCCATTTTATTAGGAGCACTGTTCCATCAACCTAGGTATCACTCTGAATGCAGCCCATCTGTGTTATAAAACCTAACACTATGAGCAGTTCTCCAGTAATCTGTGCAAAAGGTTGTTTGGAGTGACAAAACTCTTATCTACTTACACATTGCTTAAGTATATTTAGAACAAATTTCAATTAACAATAGCCTAAAAAGTTTCATCAAAGTCGCAAACCCTTTCCTCGTACTTATCTTGCAAAATAAATACAATTTAAATTTTAACTCAACCTCAAATAATCTTTTCAAAAAAACCAAAACAAGACAAAAGGACAACTGAGGTGCAAACTCCGTAGCTGACTTTCATATGACAGACCTCGGCAGTGATCAATTATTTACAGACCTCAGTGTCTGAGATCTTTGGCAACTTTTTTCCTAATAAAAGCAGTCCTTAATGAATTTAACAATACCATTTTTCCCCTAAAGCACATTCCTTTTAGACTATTTCAAATGACTGTCTACCATCATTTCATCAACAGATACTCTATTTGAAAGGAGAACCCGTATGTTTCAGCTTCAAGGATAGAAATTTAATTTGGTTTTTTGATTCCCAAGAAGAGAGAGGCAGACAGTGTAGAAACCTCCACAGGAAATTTTATATTTGGTTTCAATTTACTGAGTTCAGGTAGACAGCCTTGTCCTCCGGCTTTCTGCATTTGTTTTGCTGCTGTTCAGTTGTGGATGTTTGAACAGTCTGGAGCTGAGCCTCCTCTTTGGAGGATGTGTTCGTTTATTCAGTCTGTGCAATGGCTTTCCACAGATGGAAGTGGATTACTTAGCTCAGTCCATGGCTCTCTCCCTGGCTGCATGGCTGTCCCTCCTTTCCAATAATCTTACTAGCATTGCATCTTGTTTTTTTAATTGTAGTTCAGTTCTTTACAGAAACAGAAATGCTGTGCTGCTCGGCAGTTTGCTACAGAACAGCATTGAGTTTGACGAAGCAGACTTGTATTAACTTTCTACACTTTGTCACTATTTTCTGCATTTCCCACAGGCACCTATGCTTTTTTCTCAAACTTCTGTTGTTAATAACCAGTAATGTATGTAAGACTAACGAGACCAATATAAGTTTAATTGCAGTGCCAAGACTTAAAGGTTATTCCAGAATGAAACAAGTAAATAGTTGCCTACAGAAACAACCCTGATGGAGCTTTTGGGCTGATTTTTGTTCCTTTACTTGTTTAAATGCCATCCTCATTTATACCAAAACTACTGTTACATAATTAAATTAAAACAAAAATAATACTAAGTGTTAAGAAACAAAGAGCTATTAGAAATGCCTGTGGAAGAAGACAACCTTTTTTTTTATAAAAAGAATTGCTCTTCTGCTTTAGTCCTTTATTTATATGTAATATAGCTTTAAGCTTGCAATTCACAAATGTTGCAATGTGCTGTATGGAAACAACATGAACAATTACTGCAATTTCAAACAACACTAATTGAATATTTTAACTGTCAAAATCACAAATGACATGAATTTGCTTTGGCAGCATGCAAAGCTGCAACAAAAACAACATCCAAAGATCACAATAATATAACTGCACATTCTTATCAAACAATAAGGAAACCATTATTTCTGAGCTTTGCTCAGAGTCCAAGTACTTAAATCTCAGTTTTCCAATGATGGTTCCTTTTTACGTCTCACTCTAAAAGATTAGAGTGATTAGTTCAAAAAAAATTTCCAAATCATTGTGTTTGAACAGAAGAGAAACTATCATAATGAAGATCAGGAAGTAAACTTGCATTTAAGGAATGCTGACAAACATGAAAATTTACAAAGGGCTGAAAAATTATAACCACTTTTCCCCCTGATTTCTGTTAGTGCACTGAAGTAGAAAGCTGTTTAGTGAGAGAATTTGAGGAAAGAAATTGATGCTTAGAACAGTAAAGGGAAAAAAAACCCAACAAAACCCTCAAGATTGTTTTCCTTTTAACACCCTGTTATTCTGGCCATTTAATTATAGTCCCTTAGGAAGTCATCTGTTTTGACGGTACATATTTTCTTCTGAAATCTTACATTAGTTCACTATCTGAAAGGCCAGACCTGGAGTTCATGAAGATGTTTGAGGGTCAAGGGCTGTCCAGGGTGGACATCCTGCTAGCTCTGCACGGCAGCAGAGGAGACGCTGCCGTGAGTTTGTTCACAACGTGAGACAACTCTCATCCACTCAGTCTCTGGGCAGAGCAGAAAAACACCCAACTACTGCAGGAAGGGGGCATCACAAGCCTGTCACAGGAGGAACCTCAGGCAAACCTACTCCTTTCTTTTACAGTTGGTATTTTCTCATCCGTTCAAAGAATGGCCCAAAGTGATAAGATTTCTCCAGAAAGTCACAAGCCTTGTCTGAAGGAGAATGTCAGGAGGAAGAGCTGGTGTTGCAACATTTGACTTTTTGAAGAAAGGCAGCAATGACCTCTAATCACTGTTGGTACTTGCAATCATGGCAAAGTGCATGATGAGCAGATATGGAGAAAGGAAATTAATTAGACAGTAAAAAGGAAAAAAAAGTTACCAAAAGTTTTTGGGTTTTTTTGTTTAAAGCGTTTGTCAGTACAGACTCCAATGCTCTTGAGTTTCCTTTGAATCCAAGGACGTCTTTGAGCAGAACTACATAGTGAATGACTTAACAGTGAAAATATTCTGTAGTGCAAAGACCAGAAACCCCTGAGGTGAATCCCAGCATTTCACCCTTCCCTCCTCCTCCAGGGAGAGACCACATGAAAGAAATGAGGGACAGCTGGGACCCAAGATCCGTAGGTATCTCTGAACATTTGGCTCCCATGCAGGGACACAGCCTGCAGATTACAACACGTATGACTCACTGATGGCAAGGAAACTTCCAATATTCCAGCAGTATCTGATGGAAAGCTGCTCTTGGAAGGAGAGAGCCTTTGAACGTAACAAGCAAAGTTCATCTCAACTCTTTATTAACTTTGGCACAGTCACAAGCTTTCTCATGAAGTAAAGTGGTTTTATTTATCAACCCAAACCAGATGAATAGTTTCCTTGATTATTCTTTCTGGCAACTGCAAGGAACACCACGCTACGTCAGGCTAAGATGAATGCAGGTGAAGAACATTTGGAGCTCTCAAACACCCTCCACCCCAACACGTTCACTCACAAACCCAAAGATCTTTGTACACCCAGCACAGCTACTTTATGCCTTTCTGTCTCCCACTCTAATTAAGACTTGATAATAAATGTGAAGAGCCAAAGACCTATTGGAACACAAAACACAAGGGGGATGAAAATCAGCTAAATGACACAGAGGTTAGAAGAAAATTGCTGATAATGAAAGGACATTTATTATCAAGAAACCTTGCTGCAAGGGAGAAAACCAGCTGCACCCAGGAGAAAAGAATTTTTTAACCAATTAGCTGTATCATATTAAAGCAAGTTTATTTTAATTTGATCTAATTAATAGCTCTGTTTTACTAGTTCCTGCAAGCCTTAGTAGTTATTTAAATAAGGAGCAAGATGAAGCAGGTATTAGTACTTCATGGTCAGTGACAGACATATTGAGGGTATTTTACATTGAAATAGTTAGAGCTAAACTGTATCACAGAGCTTAGAAAATGTGCCTTTTTTTAAATAAAGCAAGCAACCCCCAGACTATTTAATACTTGTTAAGATTAAGATGCAACAAAACAGGAATGACTATCTTGGAGGGGAAAAAAAAAAAAAGTAATTTCCTTAGTGTTTTATTATTTAAAAAACCCTAAACCCAACAATAAAACAAGAGGACACAAGATGTCCATTAACTTTAAAATGAATAGAACATTTTGATGTGGAGCTGGGAAGGCTTGACTTTTACAGGACAAAGTCCATAAGCATTGATTCCACAGCACAGGGTTTAGTTCGTTTATATGCACCAGTGCATGAGGCACTGCAGAGCACAACCCCCCTGCTACTTTCAGTTCAAAACTGGATGTATACTCTGAAAACACAATGCAGGAGAAAATTATCTTGTGTCTCATAGCCTTTCCTTGCCTCAGCCTAGTTGTTCTGAAAGCCCAGCAGTTGAATGTCAGTGAAAATCAATTTTTCCAAACCTTTTCAAACATACCAGTACTGAACTCCACAGTGATTAATCAGGAGTTTATAGCTTGCTAGTATTATTTAAAAGGACAAATATTTACACGAGTGTCAAAACACAATGCAGTTTTAATCCTCAAATGCTTCATGAAATTATCAGTCTGAAATAATTTACAAATACAATAGGATGATAAATGAACATCCCTTTTACAGGCAACAGACAAATGCGATGCCATCTCGTTTGCTATTTATTCCAAAACCGTATATATGAAGTTAGATTATTCTTTGATTCAGAGGTAAGAATGCCACCAGTAATGCTGCAGTCTCATAAGCAGAATCTAAGTTAACATTAGATACAGCACTTCCATTCAGAATTTCTAAGACAAGACAATAGTAAATAACGTCCATTAATAAATACAGAGATTACAACATCTAGGAAAATGTGTATGGATCTCTTACCAGCAGTAAGCAACATCGGTGAGCTAAACTTTGAAAACTCTAAGGTGTATACAAAAATAGAAAATCACAAAATTAAGCCATAGTAGGATAATTGGAGCATAAGACTTTCGCTTTTAAACCAAACTGCTTATTTTCAGGATCTAAAAAGGAAACTTGTTTTTATAAGCTTAATTTTATGCCGTAAAATAATTTCTAATATTCTAAATTTGCTTAACTATTTGTAAGTATTAACATCATAAATCTTTACTAGAATTTAGCAAGCATGTCACATTCTTTTGAATAAATGCTAAGAAAAGCTTGATCACCCAAGCACAAATAAGAAAACTTATTTTACACTTAACATCAACTAGAAGAATACTGTCATTCTAAATCATTCATGTTCCCCAACAGCAGTAAGTAAGACATTCTATGCAGCAGAAACTGAACCCGTGTCAGTGCTGTATGACAGATAAAATTTATTTTTTTTTGCCAAACCATTGGAGTTGCCAAAGGAGATCTTACAAAGGTGTTCTTGCAAGGTACAGTCTAATGTGTTTTGAAGAAAAAGAAGTGAAAATGTCTCTGAATATATCTGTAAAGTATTACATTCTCCCAGACAACCCCGCACACTGAGAGGAGAGGAAGGAATATTTCATGTCAAAACCCCTCAAAACTTTACAGTCCAAAATTGGGACGCAGTTTCTTCTCTTCGGAAGACTTAGTTATTTGTATTATTGAAAAAAGGTTTTTGGCAAACATCCTTAAAACACTGACTTTAGTATTATTGCTGTTTTCAACGCTATTACTGAATGCAGTTATTATACACGACCTGCCCAGCAAAGAGACTGTGAGATTATCTACAGGGGAGAGGAGGCAGAGAAAGGAAACGAGTATTAGCAAACTCATGATTTGCTCCTTAGGAACACCGAACACAAAGGAAATAAAATAATTTTCTTTTAATGTTCAGAGAGGATTTCAATCTATGCTTTAGAAAAGGAGTAGATGCTTCTCTTCTCTTTGTGACACAGCCCTGAAGCCTAAAAAGAGAGCTTGTGTAGCACAAGTCTTTTCCAAACCTCTTCTCCAGCCTCCTGTGCAGGGGCAGGACAACCCCAGACGTGTTCCGATGTAAACCTTGACTAAGGAATCCATGACAGAAACACTTTCATTTTCCAGGCATAGAGAAAACTCCCAGATACAGAAAGAGAAACGTTTTCTGAGCATTCAAGAGCTAACCCTGTTCTTGGGATGCTTAAATAGATCAGTAATCAATGAAGTATGCCCTAATTATCAATTATATACTGTGTTCACTGTTAAGTCCTACACATGCACAGGTGTAATGCTGCAGATTTGTGGATGTGCCTCCATCTCCAGATTTAACCTCTGTATTTCCTTTAGCAGGTTCAGAAATGTTGAAACATGCTGATGGAAGGTTTCAATAAAATAAAAAGCTATGAATATTTATAGAATAACTAGACTATACAATACAACAAACAAAGAAAAGGAAGGACATTATCTCTGCAATCAAATTAAATCTGCACAGAAAATTGACTTAAGTTATTTTCCTCCCCACTAGAAATAGGCATTAATTACAAATCACTCATTAGAAAAAGACTGATGGTAATGTAATGTAAAAGATAATACACAGGCCACTTAAAACATCAAATTGCTAGAAGTAATATGCAATTCTGAGAAACCAATGTATACTAGAAAACACATTTGCAGACTTTGAAGTTATTTTACTGATTTGTGATTTTTTTTCCAATAAATTACTAAAAGACTGCTTGAATAAAAATCTGATTTATTTTTTTCTGTAACTGAATCTAAATCCAAATCCTAAATCTAAAATTGCTACTGTTCCACAATTTGTATCAAGGCTTCTATGAAAATAACTAAAATACTCTGCCTTTCTTATGTGATCCTTCCTCCATACCAAAAATATACATACATGTCTTTAGTATCATTCAAATGGAAATTTTCCTGTATTTTTCTACAATTCCCAGATTTACACCAATTCAGTTAATTCCAACAAACATTTTGATTTGCTCCCCCCCCATTTTTTTTTAATATTTTGACAAAACATATCAGATAAATATGTTGAATGAATATGTATTTCTTCCTGATATATGGAATTGTAGGTGAAGGGGGTGGGGAGGGATTTTTTTTCCAAAATAACTACATTCATTAACATATTTAAATATATACATACATGTATATATTTAGAACTAGACTAGAACTTTTAATTAGAAATCAAAAGGACACTATCTGCCACTTATAAAAAAAAATCCTGTTGAACAGCGAACCCAATTATTGGTTTTGCACCATTCCTTTTATAGTCATAAGTGAGCAAGGGCCAAAAAGATATTCTTAAACTCATTTTGCCTGAAAGAAGAAATTTGATGATATTATTAAAAACTTAACATGCAAAACCAAAACAAGTTTGGAAGAGCTACTAAAATGGACTTTTACCATAAGGAGATAGCACTGGTAAAAATAAAATTTCAACCACATTTTCTTAATTTCTCTTTTTGTTCTGTGCCACTTATTTGATAGTTAAAGCTTTCCTCTACCCAATGTTCACTGTAATGTTTGTAGTGGGTTTCTGGACCATGCTGATGCTTCAAATTTTAGACAGTTTTAATTAATTTTAATTTTGTTTTCTGTTTAACCTGGGTTCTGCTTTCCTCCACTGCAGCTCTTACTCTGTGCTGAAACCCCGTGAGCCAGGAGGGCTTTTCTGTACTCACAGCTGTCCTGAGCAGACCTCCACTTGCTTAATCCCCTAAGAAAAGTCAACTTTTCACACTGCTCACCTTTCTCTCCAAAACCTCTGAACAACACACTGTGCTGAAAATTTTCATCAGTAAAGCAAAGGAATCAGCCAACACTCAAAATCATCTTGAGACTAATTATTCACGCAATTCTTCTAGTACAAATATCCGAAAATAGCTAGTACAATATCAGAAAATAAGTTCTTCAGTTTCTTTCCTTTGATTCAACATTGCCCATCTTGCAGTTTCTGCATTTTTGACATATATTTGCATTCCATACCTATCAGCTGGAGCAGCTTTATAGGGCTGGCTACACCTTGGTGTGTCATTGAGTGCCACTGAATGAATATCCACCAGCTGTTCTGTGGAGTATCAGGAAAATCAGATTTTTGATGACTATTAAACAACGAAAAAAGGGAAGTGGGATGTTCTATAATCTTTGCTTTTATAATCTTTGCAGCCTCGTGGAACTGTGGTCTGTGCATGGAGAGACACAATGATCTCAGATGAAAACTACATTTTTCCCATTTGGTTTATGTTACTTTTAGGATAAAGTGTATTTATGGGAAAAGGTCTTGATATTTTCTTATTAGTTATCTTAAATAGCAAGCCAGTGGGACTCATTTTCTGTTCTACACGACAAATTGTAATACCCAAAAAATACAAGTTAAAAAATATGACGGTAATTTCATTCTGAAATGAGTTACACATTGGACCTAGATCATATTTATAAGTAATTCATTAAGGCCACAATACTCCAAATGTTATGCACATGTCTAACTTCACCATCATGAGCTATTTGTCTGAAAATAAATGTGACAATTCATCGTAGGAAAATTAGACATTTGCATGTCTGCCTGATGAGCACTGAAAACATTTGACATCAGCAAAATCCAGAAGAGGTTTGTTACTGAACAGAATGAGGAGCTGTATCTTATTTTCCCAAACACTTCTGACACATTGCAGGTACTCTTTGGCTAAGCTACCCCTAAAAAATTGCACCTTCCAATTGCACGGTGAAGCAGGTTACAGGACATGCAAAAAGCAAATTGTTCAGCAATTATCATGAATTGCTGGGGCATTCTTACAGCAATTACAGGACTTGAATGGAGGAGCTAAAGACAAACAAGGCAGCAGAAAACATGCATTTAACTTTGAAGTGTCAAAAGCAGGTAAAATGAAGGTCTTCAGTTTTTTAGGTGGAGCTCTTCATTGCACAGCAATTTAGCACAAACACAAATGTAGCTCTTCTTTAAGTGCTCTTACTCAGTGACATCTTTTAATCTTTATTAAACCCAACTTCGATGATTTCCTTTGGCTCTGAAGAAATGGAAAGGATAATTTTTCCCCCCTAATGTTATATCATCATATAAGCCTTTGATAAGAAAAAGGCTTCCTCCAATATTACTTAAGCATTAGTTGGTCATCATATAAATATTTTGTGCAAAATTCAGGTAATCTTATAAGAAATACTGAAATAAGGTTACTGAGTTCATGAATAATACCATGTATGACATCAAACCAATAAAAACACCTTGTTATGAATCACTGCATGGCAAATAACAGATAAAGGAGATTGATGAGAACCTGTGAGTTTTGGCACTGCACATGAGAGAGGTCAGCCCAGGGGTTTGCTCATTTTTGAGATGGAAGCAAAAAAACTGGTAAAAACATTCAAGTGTATGCATTAAAAGTAAACCCTCTAAAACAGTAATTACTTACATGTATCTTGGAAGTATCTAATCAATGGTGCTAAGACAGCTACCATTAATCTTCCTGCGATAAACTCAACATATTGGACTATCAGGTGAAGTTTTTTATTATGGAAATAACAGACACAGTGAAGAGTTTTCTCCACACAGAGAAACTGCTTGGCAATTTTGACTATTGGACCCAGCAGCATTAACTACCTGAATGCTGATGTGGATATTGCCATCAAAACTAAAAATATGAAAAGTTATTATCCACTGTGATTACAATAATATGCATCACAGATGTCTCCATGGAAATAAGATATACAATATAATTTATATGCACTTAAAAGTAGCGACTCTTAGATTTCATTAATGGGCTTAAAGGTCACATTTTAAAGGGCTTAGAAGTTACTTTTCTGACAGAAAAGCTACACTCTCACAAACAAATCGCTAAGACTGCAAGAAATACAAATTACACTCTTACCAATAACACAACCAAAGCAACAGAGACCTCACATGCACCTAGAACCTCCATAATCATACAATTCAAAATATCATAGAACTTTAAAGAACAGTTTGTTATTTTTGCACTGCAAAAACACACTATTTTCTTGGCAACAGGTACATTTCTCATCAGCATTAATGGCTAGATGGCTATTACAGCAAAGCACAAGCCTGAATAATATCCTGTGCGACCCACTGAGTGTTCAGACTCCCACATTCCCACTGAACGAGCTAAGCCCAAAGGAACTAAAGCAGATGTAGTAAAATGATTTGTGATCTTAACAGCTCTTCAGAGATTCAATAGAATCTGTATCAAAATGAAGTTCCTGTTGCATACAAGCCCCAGCCCCACCCTTTGCCCGGTAAAACCAGACCAACACTTCTCTGAAATTCTACGTTACCACGGTCAGAAGAAATGAGGATTTATATTTAACTTATTCTAAATAATTGCTGCAAGAAGGCCAAGGTTTTGTATATAATAATCTTTTTGTACCTAGAAAGGCAGCCAAACCACACTGAGTTGTTTTCAATTAAATTCTGGACAAAACACTGCAGTATAAACACACAACTATATAACCAGTAAAGGTTTCCATGACCATACATCTATTTCTGGTTATTTTGTTGAACACATCACATCAAATCAATTTATTTATGGTTATAGGGCACAAGTCGCTGGCAGGCAGTGAAACAGCAGCTCAATGTCACATCTAATTAGTAGCACCAAGACAACAGCACACCTAGAAACAAGATTTTCATTCTGTTATCCTCGACCACCACTTGTAAAAATTGCTACAACTATTAAACTGAAAATATCTTTACATCAACTCAGTCAAATTCTGACAATTCACTCTGCAAAAGAAATCAATAACCACCTCTATCTCCTCTGCACTTGAAAAATAATCCAGATTATTTTTTAATACACATAAAGATCAATTCCCAATAGATTGAAAGAATGATTTAGAAATAGAATATTAGCTGTAAATTGAAATCCACATACCAATCAGCTTTGCAACCCAGCTTCTAAAAACGCTCCATGAAAATCCAAACATCTGAACTTTTCAGAGAAGGGATCTTTGTCTGTTCTCCCACGCAATCAACGTGACCATAAATGCCTAATAAAAAGGAGGGTTTCCTTTCCCTATAGTCAGCTATCTGAATGACAAGAAAACAATTTGTGCAACTATGCCTTCTCCAGAAACCAATTTTAGATCTCAAACCACTAACACTAAAGCACGTAAAATAGCTAAAAGGAAATATTCTTCCAGAAACAGCTTACTAGGAGCAAACCCCAAAAAAGTTACAAGAGAAGCAGAACACTACCCATAGTGGAAGTATAAGTTCATTCCTCTTGATCTTTTTCTTTTTTCAGTATCTTCTGGCTCAGGGAAGTAATATATACCAGGTCCTTATCTCCCTTTTGTAAGGTAAGTGAAAGAATGAATAGGAAATTATGTCAAGCTTAAAAACTTCTTTTACTTCAGCACTCACTATAACTTCATACATTCTGGTTTTATGCTCTATTATTTTTAAATTAGCAACATATTTTATTGGTAGTTGGTGAAATATATATGAAAAATACCACAGGATTTCATAAAGCAACGTCCTTCTATTTCCCTTTGCCCCTTCTCTCTTCTGTCACCAGAAAAACAGCTTGCTTGGGACTGTGACGAATTACCTCTTCCAAAGAATTCAGAACTCACTCATTAAATTGAAAATTGAACAGAGGATTAGTCAATACCATACAAGGCTTGAGAAAGAAATCTAACTTAAAAAAAAAGTCAAACGGAAGCAGGTAGGAATAATTCAGCTTACTTAATAATTTCAACGACCCTTATTATAAAAGAAAAAGAAAATTGCATCCAAGAAGTTGATGAAAACTTGTGAAGTAATTTGAATACTTGGTTCAGACCATGGTACTGTACTTTTTTGATTATCACTGTAAGGGCATAGGTGAAACAGCCCAAAAAGGCAACATTCATAAACAGCACATTCAATACTAAGTATTCAAAAGTCTGAGGTTTCTCTTTTTAAATGGTACTTTTAAAAATACTTCTTTTGAAACCTACAGGCTTAAGACATTAGGACTCTATAGAAAAAAAACCAATGTGCAATGTGATGAATGATAAAATACTTCACAGTAAAAAGAAGAGTAAACCCAACAAAATTCCCAATAGCAAAGCTTCAGGATACAAAATTACAAATTTAATCAGCTTGCTCCCAAGGTTATACAGCCACTTTCCTCCCACTAGAGTTCAATATTTTTTATAATCTCTACAACACATTAAAAAAACCTATCAGAAAAATTATATTCAGTCAGGGGTTGGGGGGGGGGGAATAAAGGGGGAAATATGTGTATATAGAGATGGATAGGGAAAGGAGACTGGGGATGGAAAAAAAAAAATCAGATCTGGACTGGAAAATTGCAGTTTGTAAATCCATGGCTGCTTCATGATTGCAAAGCACTTCTAATTTTCCCATTCCCATGACCTCTGATTAATAAAATTTAATTGACTCACATTAACTACCAAGAAACCAATGGATTTAACTTAAAATTGATAATTTTCAATTATTTGTGTTCAGTGTTATATTTCAGTAGAGACATCCATGCATATATCACAATATATTATGAATGGAATTGCCTTTTTTGCATGGAAAAAAAAGAAAACCTGGGAGCTAAGAAGGCAAAACTATCAAGGCTTTATTTTTTTACTTAGGAGTTATACCTAAAGAAAATCATAATGAATAAACATGTGTGTTCATCATGCACAGCTTGCCCTTCTTCATGAACTCCTAAAGTCCACAAAACCAGCCTGTGACTTAAACACTTTCGTACCATTTGATCAAGAGCATTGCAAAGTAATTAAACTTCAGGTATATCCACACTATTAAGTCAGATAGCATCTAAATTACAGTTAATTCTGAAGTTTTTCAGCAGAAGCATCATTGATTTTTTGCCATTTTCATACAAGGACACATTTCTAAGTTGAAACATTCTGCACAGAAAGCAATGCAAGGTTAAAAATGGCACGCAAGGATCATAATCTGAATATAACGATAACATCAACTAATGAGTTGTTAATAATTATTGAAAGAGCTATGATTTTTTCCATGGAGAGTGAAGTGCTTGCCAGCATGGAGAATTTCAGCTTCTTTTGCAGGCCCTCCTCCAGGGCAGCTCCACAGGTCACAGGGGTAAACCCAGCCCTGATGGGGACAAGTGGCAACAGTGCCAGGATCCCCCCAGCCCAAAGGAGAGCGCAGAGGGACGGGGTGCTCCCACAGCAGCACCCCTGGATGGTGCACCCAAGGCAGCAGGAGCCTCCTGGCACCAGGCTGCCCTGCTGGGGAGGTGTCCCTGCTGTGGGGGTCCTGAGGGCCACCCACCCCACAGAAACCCTGGATTATTCACCTGGGCTTGCTGCAGCTCTCTGCAAAGGACCCACCAGGCTTCAGAACCCAGCATCTTTTTATTTCCCTTTCCTGCTCCTCTCCCCTGCCACCAGAAACCCAGCTTGCTTGGGACTGTGGCCAATTACCTTCCCCAAAGAATTCATAACTCACTCATTTAATTGAAAATTAAACAAAGAATTTGTCAACACCATAAAATGCCTGAGAAATAAATACAACTTATAAAAACTCATACAAATAACAAAGCTCTGAGGACACAGGGCAAAGGAGACTAAGGAGGACTGGAGCCAAGCTAGGCCAACTTCTTGGTTTAAGTCTCTGCTTGGGTAAACAACTTCTTTTCCAACTGAAGTTCAAACTCTATTTTACAAATAACCATGCTTTCTTTTAAAAAAAGGATGTATACAGGTATACAGACACTCAGAAGTATCAAAAAACAAGACAGAGCTAAATTAATACAAAGATGAGACTTTTCCAATGAGCAATGAGACACTTTGAAATGGATATCAAAGTTATGCCTGCAGATTTCAGTGACACTCACTCAGTTGACTTATCAACCTTAAAGCAGCATGGCTAAAACATGATTTTCTGAAATTCTTAAATAACAAGAAATTGCACTAGTAACAGTAACCAATTTAAAAAAAAAATTATACACCAGATAAGACTCCTAGCCAAAATTCACATTACAAAGTATTCAAGATAAATGGGAGCAATACTCAAAAAATGGAACTAAAGATATGCTGGGGAAGAGATGAAGTGATAGAAACTCAAAAAAGCTTGCCTGCATCTACAGTGCATTCCTGCACATTTTGCATCTCAGCCACACTCTCTCCCTCTTACTGAAGGCATTGCTTTACAGTATTGCTCACCAACTGAACATTACTGGCTGCCTGCTCATTCAGTACTCTCAGCTGTTATTCCTTCCTTAATAAATGCTATGTAGAAATGCATGATACCTATAGATTCATAAAAAGAAGACTGCACACTTCAAGTTCATGACTTATTAGCAAAATTTTCACTTTTCAGTAAGGACAAATTAACCACTGCTCTCCTGTTCTGGGTTTATACTGCTGCCTCAAGAGAAATTTCACTTTATAAAAATTCAATCTGTTCTATTGACAGTAGAAATTTATACTCCTGCACTTTGCATTTGTCAATATATAATACTTGAAGCTTACCTAGTACTCTGTAGAAGTGCTAGACACCAATCATCAGGAAAGCACATAGCAAGAAAAAAAATCTCTCTTTCTCAAGAAAGAAGAATCTCTTTCAGAAGCTGCTTGGTAACGTTACTCCGCAGTAAAACGCAAAAATAAAAAATAAGAAAGAGCGCCAAGTTTCAATGTCAAAGATTTATTTCTGATATAGACAGAAGAGAAGAAAGAGGAAGCAATTTGCTTGCCCCTCTCCCATTCTACCACAGCTTTTCTGAAAAGGAGGCCCAGGATAAAATCTGTCAAGACTCACACTGCATTTTTCCTTACACTGTTCTTCCTGCAGCCACAGCAGCATTCCCTGAGTCTCTTCTATTGTAGATTTAAAATATGTACCTCAGCACTTGAAGAGTTATACACCAGGATGAGGATTTGGGAAAATCCGAAAAAGAACCCTTTGCTCCCACTTAATTATTTCTGAATGTGCAGAAAAGTGTGTATTGTGTCCAGGACACATCTCCAGTGCCTTTTTAAGTTACTACTTCCATCTGTTCGAACAAATTCAGAAATAAAACTAATCTCTGCAGAAGTAAACTTTTTCTTCTTCGTGAGAACCAGGTTCTTAATTTTTTGGTAAATCTCATTTATTCTCATTACAATTACTAGATATGAGGGAATATTGCTTTAACGACCTGTCATAAAATCTGTTCCTCCTAGCAGCTATTTTTAAAGCTCAAGAATTAATTAAAACTCTTCATTACCTCAATCACATGCAACCAAGACTTGTGGCTCCTCAACCACTTCCACACATCAGTTGGCAAGAATCTGAATGCCTCTGCTCACAAAGCAGCAAGTGTTTGCTCCTAGTTATTATAAACATTTTTAGAATACTTCTTATTTCAAATTCTCTCCCAGTAACGAAAGCTTCAAGAACTCCAGTGGAAATACAAACATTTATCAAGATTGGCAAAACTTGTTCAAAAAAAAAAAATTATTTTCTCAAATATTGTTTTGCAATGAATAAAAATCCATCATAGATGTTCCCATGTTTTGGCTAAACACTCATTGTAGCCAAAATGAAGAAGTTTAATATTACTTTCTCTCTCCAGCAGGTCTGTACCTCAGATGTAATCTAGATGCAATTTAATTAAGAGTATTTAGGCTAAAACTGCCTCCAGCCTGGACTGCCTGCGACACAAAGTTTATTCCATCTGAAGCCATCCCTACAGATACATTCTTACACCTGTCTGAAGACTAAATTATTAGTTTTATTAAATATTTTTATTTAACTAGTTGAAATCAGATAGCTCTGCTGCTCTCCCCTCCCTGTGTAACAGCATCATCTGTCACATACTATTTAGCACAAGTAAAAATACAATTTGAAGAAAAAAGACTTTTTTATCAACAAGCACTGACTGTCTGTGCTCAGGAAGAGGGCCTGAGCCAGCTTGGCACTGACCTGGCTGGAGCTGGGACCAGATTATTTCCAGAGGTTCCTTCCATTCTAAATTACTGACTTGACTCAAACAGATACCTTGTCCAGATACCATTTTAATCTTGTTTTGGACTATATACAAAGAAATTATTAGAATCAAGCCAATTTTTCTGCTGAATATTTCTGATAGTACAACCACATATTTCTGAGGAGTTTTTCAAACCTGTAAATAACATACATTAATCATGCACTTTAAAGATTCCACACTAACCAAATATTCACAGCTACTCTACTTCCATGAGCTGACTTTGCTGGTAGTGTTACTCTTCTCCTACTTCCTCTGCTCTCTGTTTTTGCAGCAGAACTGGTGCAGGTATCTATCACTGCACATGGCCTCCTGCACCAAGCTGTCACTGCTCTTCCTTACTGCTGTGCACAGCCACAGCTTTTTAGTTCAGGCCAGCCATGTGCTCGAGGCAGAACCCCCCATGGTCCCCACCTCCTGTGCTTTGATTTGCACTGGGAAGTGCTCGTGCTCCTGGAACACACCAAGGGCACTCCCTGCAGAGGAAGCTGCAGCAGTGTCAGCAGTGGTGATCCTGATGCTAATCCTGACCTGAGTATTCCAGCAGGACAGAGGAGGAGCAGAGGCCAGCAAGACCTGCAGGAGTGTGGTGTGCAAGTACCCTACAGTCCACTCTGCTGGCAAAATGCCATCTGTTTTCCAAACTTTATTTCATTTATTTATATGTACATGTCCATAGAGAGAACTTGATCTACAGAGAACTACAGCCTATATACATCAGCCCTGAATCCAAAAATAGAGCAATTTGTGTGTTTCATAGTCCCAAGAACAGACTACACAGCTCAAACAGAATTGGACTCCACATTTCACACAAAATACCATGTGACTGAACAGCAGTTTGAGACTTAAGCAAGCTATTTGTTGTACACTTAACTAGTCCTTAATGAATCCTACTGTAAATGTGCATCTGATTTAAACCAGTGGAAATCACTGGTTTGAAAGGGGGAGATTTACAGTGGACATGAACCACATGTTGCATTAGAAGTTCTGAACACTGTAATCCTATGTTCCCTTCACATGTAGCTCACACTGATATGTAAAGTGATTGTTTTTAGTTTACAAGCTGCTGTACAGACTATTCCTGACATATTCCCACAGATGTGTGATTTAACTACTGTGGAACATAGAAACAGATTTCTGCAATTGCTCTCTAAGCACCAACTTTGTTATTTCTTGACTCTGCTGATGAACTTCAGGTGAGTTGATTCCAGTTTCTCAAGGGTCACTTATTGTATTTGCAAGTATCTACATTTTTTAATGCATAGTCAACTTGCTATCCATCAGACTTCCATATATATTTCACTGAAGTAGAGCAACTGATGTTTTTCATTATATATATATTAAGTGCATGTACGTATATATGCACAACTTACACATAAAAAGTGCATATGCATATATTTATATACTTATATATATATTTATAATATATATGCTTTTAGATGGCTTTATAATTAAAAAACCCCAACAAACAAAACACACAAAAATATTTCTACATATCTGCCTCAGGTTTCTAAGGAATTAGGTTTCTTCTCTTTCCTTCAGCCAAGGAAAATCTAAAGCTTCGACTACCATCAAATGGATCTCAGGGTACACAGACATTATACTTGCTAAAGCAATTAAAAAGGGAAAGGGATGACACAAGTATAGACCTGAATCGACTGACTTTTGGTTAAAGTATCTGTGAAGACACTCATAGCTGCTAAATTCTATTTATCTCACCCAAACCCTGACAGCCTTTTACCAGATTGCATTAAGGGAAATGCTCCATTTTCTAATGATGATTTATTCCTGATCACTTCTGATCTGCACGAGGCCTTTGCAGAGCACCACTCTGCTCCCTCTAACCTTAATACACCAGGTGACCTTTTAGTCATTTCATTTGTATGACGGGAATTGGCAATTCCAGGTTTGATCCCCAAGGCTTTTCCAGGACAATTGCTGTGCTGCCCACTCACATTATCCTCTTATTGCTCTCTGCTGCCATTACAGAGCTCTGAGAGAACGTGCACTGCATTTGCCTCATGAAATGTTTGCTCATACATTTTTTTAAATTATGGAAATTGTTTTTAAGATGCATGGTCACTGTGAAGAATCACTTATCTTGCACTGATAATTATATTAACATTCACTTTTGCCTACAAAGTGAGATTCCACTCCTGCTATTCTACAGACATAGAATAGCCACAATAACTGGTAATGCAGTAACCAGTGACAATTATACCAGTATAGATACACCACTGTTCTCATTCACTCTGTGTGGCCTCCACGTGTTGAGCTCCATCAGACCTAGAAGAGACTTGCAACACTGAGACAAGCAACTTATTTCTGGTTCAGCTTGTGACTGAGGAGGGAGAAAGAATGAAAAAAGATAAACAGTTGATTTGAAATAATGTTCATTCCAGGAAGGCAAGATGTGACACATGCAACAACACTGCATTACCTTGAGTCCAAGAATCTGAACTACTTAAAGCATTTGACCTCATAAAAAGAGCTACAGTACATTAGAGTGTACTCAGAATAAGGAATTCTTCCCACAAAAATTAAGGCCCTCTTTGCAGTCACACAGTATATTTTATGCCTGTATTTTGACACTAGAAGCACAAAATTTAAAATTACTAGACATCAAATATTTGTGGTGTATGAAAATTCATTTCTATCACCTTGAAGGGTATCAGATACCTGCGTTAAAGAATGGTAGGTTTATTAGTTAAATAATTATTATAAATAACTATTTCATAGTTATTAAGGATATTTTTTAAAAAATCTCCATTCCAAATTTCTTCCTGGTATGCAGCCTGATGATGTTTTTGTTTAAGCCTGTGTAATTGTTAATTTAGCCAGTACAAACAAAAAAAAATAGGAACTAGAATCAAACAGCTGAGATTTCTTGTATGGTCTTCTCAGTAGTTACTAATGCACTCCAGTCTATAAACAGGTATAAAAGCAAGGACAATATCAGATTCCTGAAGGGCAAAAGTTAAACATCAGCTGTTCTATGACAACTACAAGCACTTGCCTGTCCTCTGACAGTCTGCAGAAACTCCAATGTAATTTTCTCTTCCTTAACTGCAAGATGAAGTTCCAGCTGATGAACTGCTTGCGGCAGTAACGCCCAGACAAGTCCCCAGTGAGCAACTCGCGGTCAGAGGAGAACAACTCTGCAACTCTGTCGTGTCAAACCTGGACACATCTCACACAGATTTTGGGAGATGACTGGTTTCAGGAGAGCTTGTGAGTACCAATTGCCAGCAACTTGCTATTTCTTAAAAAGTATTTTTACTCA
This sequence comes from Cettia cetti, assembly GCA_013401135.1. Taxonomy (NCBI): domain Eukaryota; kingdom Metazoa; phylum Chordata; class Aves; order Passeriformes; family Sylviidae; genus Cettia; species Cettia cetti. The sequence goes on from VZUI01071542.1 coordinate 53,408, forward strand.
CAGCCATGGGCCTCATTTCCACAACTTTTTACCCACTCCCAGGCTTTCTCTCTGGAAAACATTTCTGTTCAGTAATTACACATTCAAGCACAGACTCCCCTTCTTCATTATTTGGGCAGATATAACTGTTCACCAATGGAAGGAAAACAGTGTCAACCTGCCCAGCTTGATGAGGTCCTGGTTTGGTAGGGAAACATTGCAACACCACTAAGATCCATACAGATGAGTACATTAGCTCCAATCCAGTTACTATTCCTTAGTAAGAACAGATCCCAGTCTCTCAAACCAAAAAGAAAAAAACTATGTTAGGAAAAAGCTAACTATTATAAGGTTATCAGAGAAAATACATTTTAAAAGTAAACTGGAGGGCTGAAGAGGAAAACAAACTGCAAAACAATGAGAATAGAACCAGCTTACTTTTCCAAAGGTGGCTGTAGATATCTGTGTTTAAGTAACTCACACCCCTTACACTTCAGCCACATGAGGCATCCTCCAACCCAAGCTGCCAGCTCATCTGGCCATGCAACTTAGCAACTGAATGTAACAAAATCATTTAAAAATCCATTCAAGAAATACTGAATTACCCAGAAACCACCTTGTGTGTACTCTGGCCAATAAAACACTGTTATCTCTCTTACAAAAAGCCATACTGTTTATACAAATAAAGTTAGCTTTCATGCATCAGCCATCTATTTATTTAGCAAGATCAGCTATCACTGTAAATCAATTTCTTCACAAATGAGCAAGACAGCTGCTGTAAAACCTACTTAAAACTCTTTACTGCATTCAGTATTTGGATATGTTGCAGAGCAGGTGACAAGAATAGGGGGAAAAAAAAAGCCACCAGCACCACACCCTGGTGACACTCTGAAACAGTCTTCACTTTTACAAGCACTTCTAAGGAAAAATTTTACTGTTTACTTAATAGTTACATATCTTTAAATTTACTGTTTACTTAATAGTTACATATCTTTAAATATAAACCAGTACATGAAAAAGCATGACAAGAAAAGCTTACAACTGACAGTCAAATTGGCTACTATCAGGATGACACAAAATAGTCAACTGAAAGGTAACTCATAGAATCTATACTACAGGTTGGCTGTAGTATGGCATGTATACTTGCATAAAAACACAGCAAAAATGAGTATTATTTTCATATCAGCTCCATTAAAAGAACAGCATTAATCCCTGAAAAAGCCTGAAGTTTTATGTAACTTTTGTCCTAGAATAGTCATACAGAAAATTCTTACTAAGGACAATTCACTCAACATAAACAGCTAAAAGGCTGGAGCCTCTTTCATGACTCTGTGACAAATCAGGAGGTCACTGCCATGTTTTCAGATATCAACACCTTGCAAAATATCAGCTTGGAAGACCTCAGCTGGATAGTCAGTATCACCAATGGCATCTGCAATACAACTTGGCTACAAAATCTAATGGGCATTTCAACTGGAATTAGGTGGCTTCAAATTAAACTTCTTTTAACGTAGAAGACAAGTATCTGGTTCTAGAAGAACTCCTAAATCCAAGGACCACGAGTTAGCCTTGTTGGCAGCTCTCGAAGAAAGAGCTGGGGATGAGGAAGTGCAGGAACAGCTTCCTCTCACTCAAGTTATTTTATCCATTAATCTTTTCATCTACTATTTTAATTTTGAGACTCAGCAAGTCAGATTTGTTGCAAGTAGTCAACGTCTGCAGCGCTCCAGGGAAAATCACAATGTCAAATTTGGACACAGGGAGAAAAAGGTGCAGGGAAAGGAAGGCCCAGACTTGGATGCAGCCCATGCTACACTCAATACTGTCTGCTGCCAAGTGCCAGAGTGTGCCAAGTTCCACTTTCTGCCTGCCCCAGCGAGGGTGTTCATGCCAGGATGCAGCACAGGACAGCTCCTGATGAGCAGGTAAGAAGTGCCAGGTCAGGCTGTGACTGGAATAATGGCACTGGGCTCTAAAGAACTATCTGAATACACACTGAAATAAAGCCCTCTGTCAATGGGGTTTTGCTGGGGGTTTTTAATGTTCATATTTAACAGTCTCTAAGCAATAAAGAACTACAGTGTATTTTCACAGAAGGTTGTTCATTAAATCACAATAAAGCTTTCTGAAGCCCCAAGCCAAAAAGCTTAAATGTTTAGGACGAGACTGAAAAAATCCTGATGGCCTTCAAGTTTATTTGAAAGACAGATTACAGAATATTATGTAAGGCACAAATCTCAGAACTATTCCCCATTGTATTTACAAATATTACTAAGTTTTACAAGATCATGAATTTTCATAAAAAGTGACATTTTCAAAAAGCTTTTCTTGCTTTAATCCTCCTTCTTTCTTTTGATAGGATTAAATGCTGAAATGGCAGGCTGTTAAATAAGCACAGTGAAATGCCAACTGTGAGGCATTTAACTCCATGTATTCACAAATTAACATTTCACAGTTGCTTTAAATTTTGACATTATAGTTTAGTACCTTCAGGCAACTCGTTTCAGAAGGTACTGGATTTGATTTACACTATTTTTCATTTTAGATTCATATATTATGGTGCTGGAATACCTTGAAGTTCCCCTTAATCCCTGATAAAGGAAATTTAGTTTTATGAAAAGCTGAGAAATATTACTCTTTTTTTTATAGTGCAAGATTGAAACATGGTGTTGTAGGTCCTCCCCTTGAGTTACTACAGTGCTGACCACAATGCTCAGAATGAACTGGAGAAAACATCTAACAGTATTCATAAAAAAGCACTGGGATGATTATCTTAATTCTTTGATCTTTCTGTTATTAGATTACTTCAGGAGATATTTGTGTGCTTCTGAGACAACTGCTGCAAGAGTGAATCCTACGGGATACCAGAGGTGGTATTTTAAATGGAAATTTTTACTTTGCAGAACATGAAATGTAGTTTTAGTATTGCTAAAGTTAATATTTATAGAAGGGATTTTTTAAAAATTGTAATGAAAAGCCTTACCAACAATAAAAAAGCCCCAACACTTACTGCCTGTAGAAATAAACTGTGGAGAAGTATGAACCCGTGGCTATTCCACCTCAGATAATATAGTTGACACCAGAGTTTAAAGGTGTTCCCTCATATTTTTCTTGCGTTATGTAACTTATTTCATGATCAATACTGCTTCTCTTGAGCTCCTGAGTTTTTATAAAGAAGACTTCAAGAGAAAACTTGTAACAGATACATTTTTGGTGTGCAGTTGAGATCTTCTCCCCATTGCTTCATATTCTTACAACCAGTAAAAAGCACAAACCATTTACAGTTTACATGTGTTTTCTGGGTATAAGGCTATCAGAAGATACCAATCTCTTTGCAACAGTTTCTACAACTTCTAGAAAACTGCCTAATCCTCAACAGAAAAATCAGTATGTAGATAAAAGAAACATGACTACAAAGATTTTCAGAGAAAAGAAGAAACATAAGAAAGAAGATTCCCACTTCAATACAAGTGCACTTTTGAGTCATTCTTTACAGAGGGGGATCCAGAGAAAGGCACCAGCATCTCTCGAGCAGTCGAGGCACTGCAGTCAATGCACAGGGCACTTACAAAGCTACCTCAGGTCTCTGCTACTCATACCTCAAGTTCTTCTCCATGTCCATTCTTCTGCCAGTTCTAAAGAAAGCAGGCTATATTTTCCTTTTATCCACCAAAAAACTTTGATTTTTGTTGAAAAATCATGCTGTTCTTTCACAACACTGCACAGGAAGTGCTGGCACTGGTAAAGTCACAGCAGGAGTCTCACCAAGGTAGAGAGGGCCCAGGGTTCACTCTGAACAGATGGAGCATGGGAAATGGAAAAAGGAAAATGGAGCAGTTCCTTCTGCTTGTAGAAATCAACCTGGTACTGCTGACTGGCAGTCCAGTGGACACAACCATTCCCATTTATGATATAGCCTCCATATCTACAAGCATGTACTTCATTATTTAGAGATATCTCATTATTTAACCATCAACACCTGTCTGGTAATCCAGTGCTGCTAATGCTAATTACTGCATCCTGGCCATACATCATTTTTACATAGCAATGCACTGATTAATGTTAATTCCAGCAGCATGTACTACTAATTAAGGTATTTAAGGATGTTTACATGTTTCATGTGGGAATGTGCCAAATCACTCTCTGAAGTCTTACTCGTGTTTCAGATTTGACAAACATCAGCCTCAGACACCTTTGTATTGTAACAGACACTTCAATAATGCTCCAGAGATATTCAATAACACAGCATCTTTTTTCAAAATCAATTGTGACATCTACTAATGTTCCATAAATTCTGGGATCAGATTAAAGTCTTACCAAAATTCATTATGAAGTATTAAACCTGTCTCATCTTTTATCACTACTACTAACACAATAAAAAGAATGAAAATGCCAGGAAGTATAGAAAGTTATGAGAATTTTCTTCAGGAACATTTTAGAACATAGTCTGAATCAGGGGATGTATTGTCATGCCTTTGTGGGGCCTGTATAAATTAGACTCTGTTAAACCCAAAAAGTATCTTTTAATTTTTCACTTCAGCTTTGTCTGCAATTTCTCCTTTAATTTCTGAAGTTGTTACTCATTCTAATTTCATCTCAAGTAAGTATTGCACATATGAGCATTAAAATACGGATTTAATATTAGAAAGATATTAAGTATTGCCATCAGCTGCCTCATGGTTAATATTGCATTAGGGCTAATTATCACAACTAAGGATAGAAGTAAACTTTTTGATTGAAGAAATAATTTTTTCATTATAACTTACTATTTAACTACTCACACAGTTAAGAAAAGAACAAAGTAAGTTCCAGTGATAATGTGAAAGCAACACTTCCTATTTTGTTGAGGACCTTTGAAAATACTCTTACCAGTCGGTGAGATGTCTTAACATTTTGTAACTTAGTTTGCAAATTTAACCAGATTTCCTAAGGAAAAGAAATCCTGGAAATCTCACTACATCTCTTGAATATAAATTGAGAACCAGTAAGTAGTTCTGCAAGTTGCTAATTTTCAGTTTCCATATGGTCCCCTATGGAGACTTTCAAAGCAGGCTCTCTAACCCAGGCCACCATTCCAGGGGCCTCAAGTTCAAGGTGCTTGGGTGGAGTGAATTCTCCAGTGCCAGCTGAGCTCGAGATGCAGCAACCCAAACTAAAGAGCCTCTGCTCTCAGCCAATGTTTGAATACAATGAAGGGACTGCACCACAGATACACAGAAAACGCTCTGTACTTTGTAGGCCAGATTTCCAAAAACTAAGGACATTTTTAAAACCTGCCATTTCATGTAAAAACTTGCCATTTCACTTTAGATACTGACAGAGAAGTTGAGTTTTTTAGAGTCTCTCCCCGAGTACTTTTCCAGAGTTTTAAAAGAAGCCATTCCACCCTCACTCGTTTACTCCTACTGCCATCTGCTGTCACAAGCACATCAGTGCCACAGGGTCTGCAGAGCATTCTTCCTTTCCTCTTCTGTTGTTAAGAGTGCCAAAGAATGTGTTCTAAACACTGCTACTCAACCTTTAAAAATAATCACATGCTCATATGTCTAAAGGAGTGTTCTGGTAAATCAATGCATCGCCCCCTTCACTGCCAGAGCATCAACCCTGCAGATCTGTGCATGTTTTCATACACAGCTGTTGCTCAGCCATACACCCTTTTTGGCAAAACATAATATACAGTAAGCTGAAAACAAGTATCAGAGCATTTGTTACAAAGATTTTAGACCCAATGCAAAGTGGAATTTAATGGTGGAAACTGAGATGTTGAAATTCTGGATTCTTGCTGCCCCAGTGGAGAACGATGCTGGTGTCCAAACATTAACTCCAATCAGATGTGACAAAGGCACAGGCTGAAGTTAGTGGCACTCAGCAGAGAGTAAAATGCAGGACAGGAATTTTTGCTCCAGTGATTTCTTTACATGAAACCAACTGTTAACATGAAGTCTTTTTAAAGCTTTGAGGGTTTTTCTTCAATACTACACTACTTACTGCTCAGCACAGGTCCCATTCAATTTGATTACTAACACAATATCCCTCTAATGTAAAACTGAAAGGCTCTTTCATACATCACACCTCTTCTTTGAACTAATAGAAAAAGGTCATTCTCACCCTCACACACAAAAAATAGGCAGGCAATCTGCAGGCTGCATGCTGCTGAACTCCTGCTATCAAGTGCAGTAATTAGTAAAACACTACCTTAAAATACTGGCCAGGCAAAGAGAGGTGACTCTTACTGCTTTCTAAACACTGCCCCACCCAAGTCTAACAGGACAGTAAAATGTATATTTTTTGGACAGCTGACAGTGTATTCACACCAGGCACAGCTGTGAGAACTGAGCATGGTGTTATCCATACATGGTAACCTGACAGTGGACTAAAAAGTAAATAACTGGTCTGCTAAGTTTTGAGTTTGGTTTTTTCTGTTGTATCACCCATTTGATTGCCTAAAGACACAATTTCTAGACAATACATCAAGAGCATAAGACAAACTGCAATATGCAGAGATGACAGCCCCCTTTTTTTTACCGTTTTAATTGAACTTCTTGATTTTTCTTCCCAAACATTACTGCTCAGCTCCATTGTGCAATGAACATTTGTTTCTCTTTCATAGGATCCAAACATCAGTAACCTGAAATAGAAAAGCCTGTGGTAAGAACTGCAATACCATTGCATATATCCCAGATATCACATTTAAGCTCCCTACTCTTCATCTATACACTATTATCAATGCATATACGTAGAAGTTCAGAGAGAACAGATGGCACGGGCACAGCCTTGCAAAGGAAAGACACTGCCACCCTCTAGTGGAAGAACTCCAAAAATGTAACAGAATTTTTACCTAAGGGATTTTTTTCAGTTGACATTTTTCCCTACAGTGTTTTCCTTCTATTTTTCTTTTTTTTTTTTTTTTCTGGAGTTGGTTGGTTTGTTTTCAAATAAAATGTTCAATTGGCATTTTTTCCATAAATGGCTTTTGTTTTATTTTAAGAACAGCAACCAGAAGAATAGCTGCCAGAGTCTTCCACTTCAGCCCTAAACATCACAATTTGGAGCTCTTGATGGTTTAAGAGAGCACTACTATAGATTAAGTCAGTTACTACTGCTTATATTTGTACTTCACTAAACCAGGATCTTCCTATCTATGATTTTTGTAACATTTCTAACAAAGAGTGGTTCTTCATGCATGATACCGTGCTCCAGAAGGCAAAAAGCTTTTCAGAGAGATATTATGATTAAAAAAAAAAAAAAAAAAACAGACTATAAACTTGAGGCTATAGAAGAGCAATCAAGTTGTTCACAGCTTATCTCACAGCAGCTGGAAGCAGATAAAATATTTTGGAATAAAAACTTCAAACGAACCCTACTCATTCAAATGAGCTGCTAAGATTTAAATTCCCTCAAACTTTCTATATACATTAGACAAGAACAGTTTCTAAGCTTTCATCCCAAGTATCTTATTTGTGATTGTGATGTGTTATACAACTCTTTAGATGATAACAGACAAAGCTGTCAGAAAAAATGTCAATTTTCTCTGTTTATCTTGACATTGTTAAATAATGTGTCTAGATTAAATATTTATAATCAAGAAGTGCCTAGTCTTTCAGATGTGGACATTTGTAGTAAACATACTTTGAAAATTAAGTAAAGCTATTGAAGACAACTTTCACCAATAATTAGAACTGGTAAAATTAAGACAACCAAAGGGCAATGTGCAAACAAAGGTGCTGGACCCTGGAAGACAGCTGCACATAAAGACTGACATTATTATGTATGACTATATATTAAAGAGGTATCTATATCCTACAGATTGAAAAGTGCCCACTTTATGGCACAGTCTTGGAGGAGTATTCTTGCCTAATAAAATCAGAGTTTATGAGCTTTGTTACTTTCTTCCCAGTGTTTCTTTAAGAAAAGAAAACCAGAATTTAGCACAATGTTGCTTTGTTTTTCCCTTTTTCTTAGAAGTTTTAAGACAATGACAGACAACAGCATTTTTGCAACAAGTTCTTCGAGGGTATCCTACTTTTTGAAAACTTGAGGCTTTTGTACAGGTCAGATAAAGATTTGCAAGACATATTCCTTATTATTTCTTTACACCAAACTTCCCATCCTTTCATTAATTTATGAGCAAATTTAATTTTTCTTTCAACAGCATGACAACAGAAAATTGCTATGGTCAAGCCTGCAATTAGAAAAGAAGTGTAAAAAGTCCAAGTATTTGGTTATGTGAAGAATATAATTTAATTAAAGAAGCCACTTATAACATAGAAGAAGTTTGCTAAACATTTTACCACTATATTTTCACCACAGATGGGAGAAGCAGCAGAACTCTATACCTGACTAGACAGAAGAATTCTACTTCCAAATTCTGTAAAGAAGTCAAAGATCATCTACTGTACTGTGAAAATATAAAACCTTCTGGGGCACTGCGCAAAACTGAAAACCACAGAGAAATTAAAGTGATTTTTCATTCTGAAATGAGAATGAAGGAATGAAAAATGTTCAGGTCTCTATGGCAGATATAAGTGCAAAAGCCCTGGATATCAGCACACAGTTCTGCACTGGGAATTGGCCCAGCCAGCCTTCACACCAGCTCACTGAGCGTTGGTGGAAAAGGGAAATTCGATCACCGTTACTTTTGTAAATATTTATGTTTCTTCTTTCACTACCCAAATTTTCTGTTTCTCTTTCTATCTCATCAATGTCTTCAGATGCAAAGCAAGAGTTATTTATTCACTGAGGGACTCTATGGACAGTAGTTGTAGCTGTTTAATTCAAAAAAAGGAATGGGACAAATCTAAGATCTGAGGAATTACTGTGGGTCCAACAGTCAGACATTTCGGCTGAGAAGCGCCTGTTGAGACAATTTTCAAGTGTGTGTTGAAAAATTCCAAGCTGCATAAAACACTTGGATTATGTCAGACCTGACAAATCAGCAACTGCATCCTCTCCCAGCCATCTGATAAGCACCTGTGACAGCTGAAAATACTGAAAGTTCAGAATGATGTCAGACTGAGCAATCTGAGTCTTCAGTGCAAAGAAACTCAAGAGTTGATGCTGCACAGTGTTTCAGATTCAGCAAAGACAACATTTAAAAGATTACTTTCCAAACCAAGAACAACTGCACACAGTGCAAGGTGGTCTTTTTGGCCCTCAGGATAAAAACAAATGCACCACTGGGCTGAAATTGGAGAATTGCTATGAAGAGAGATCAGTGTTCCCTTACTCAGTACAGTCAAAGGGGAAATGCTCCTGGTGGCCAAGGAATGCAGAAAGTTATTTGCTAGCCTCAGATCATCCACAGAAAACATCACAAAGATAGGGAGACAGGTAGGCAGGAATTTTATGACAAAAACATAACCAATGCTGCCACCACACAACCCTTACAAGCAGAAGAATATCTTCAGGAAATCCTGATAAATCACATTAGTACAGCAAATACAGCTCAAATGGTTGCACAGCGCTGCGGAAAGAAAGTGCAGAGAAATTGATATGGGAATACAAGCAGTGAAAAGAAGGTTAAAAAAAGGTCAAAAAAAGAGTCCTTCTACAAAGCAGTTTAGCTCATAAAGAATACAACTGTACATTACTAGATCAAAGCCTTAGCACTACTTGGATAAGATCTAACATAAACCAAGAGGCCAGACAAAAAAACCCCAACAAATCAAGAGCCCACACACCTTTTCTTCAGCTTTGAGGAGAATAATATTCTTTTCAATGAATGAAGGAAATAGAATTTATTTCTTTCCACTATTTTGTTCAAGACCAGGACAATAATAATGCTTTATAAAAGTGATTTGGATTTATCTAAGTAAGACTGAGTGAAGCAATTATTTCCTTTTGCTTACAAAATACAGTAATATAATTACAACATTTATATTGTCCTGGAAAGAGACTCATAATTTGGTGAGGCAGAAAAGCAAACTAAGCAAATAAGAGGAGCCACAGATCAGCTTGCAACCAGGCAAAATTCAGAAAGGCAAAGGCTTGTCCCCACACAAACCAGAAGTGCCTCAGAGTAACTGCAACTTTCCTTTGTTCATTTTTACTTCAAGAAAAGTACATTTCTTGGTTAGAGCGCAATCAAAACACCAAAGCTGCCACCTTTGTGAATCAGAACTCGCCTACAACTATAATTACTACAAACTGAGGAAATATGGTTCTTTGCTTGGTCAAGAAGGAGCAAAAGTGCACAAAAATATACCTTGAACATTCAATTAATGTGACTTTCAGTCGACCTTCTGTCAATAGAATATCCTGTATCGACAGGTCTCGATCTTCATATTCATCAGATGGCAATACTTGAATTGGAAAAAATGGCTTGAATCTGAAAAATACAGAAGAAACTTCTCTTAATTCAACTTACACAACATGAACACACAAAAACATAAAAAAGGTAACAGGATGATAGTCTTTAACACTCTTGAAAAAGAGAAATACTGCCATTCCTACATATTCATTGGTCACAAGGAATGAGTAGAGCTACTAAAGCTTCTTGAATGCAGCAGACTGAACAAGACAAACAAAAATTGCTTCACAGGAATAGTCTGTTACATCTACTAGCACAGATAATTCTGAGAAAGTGGGTAGCTGGTAAAAATCACACAGTATGTTTATTACTGCACACAAGAGTCTTACTGCAGTAAATATCTTACCTGATCTTTAAATTTTATCTGCATAAGCATCACAGCACAGAAAGATGAAAGTATGCTATGAACCTAAAGCTTAAATTTTTTATGACAGTGCCATTGATGCACCCTAACGAACAGTTCACTTTAGCTACACAGATTGATTCTTCTCACACTTTGTAAAAAACTTTAAGTTGCTCTTCTTAGCCAGTCTTCTTGACTAAAAATAAAGATAGAGGTATTCTAAATATTTGCCCTTGAGCTTTATTTCCCTCCCTGCAGCATGTGATTCACAGGAAAAGCAGTTCATGTTCAAGATAACGTGTTTAAAACACCAACTATCTCACCACATAATCCTCTCTCTTTGATTAGAAAATGCTGAGTTATAAATACCAATCTGGTTTTTAAGTGATAGTGCTCTGGTGTCGGACACAGCCCTGATCTGAGGGAGGGAAGGAGGGGGAGAGGCTGCACAGCTGCAGCCCCATCCCCTGCCTGACACACACAGGCAATCCCAACAGCAAGGGCCACAACCCTGCACAAAGAACCATATCTGTACTAAAATTTTGGAAAAAAACCCCACCAACCCTCTTACAGGGTATTCCTTCTTTCTGTTTTTATTTATTGCTCTCATTTCCTAGCACTGCCTTGTGCCTTGGTTTCCATCCTCTGTCACTGCTGCAGCCTCCCAGCAATAATTTGTGTGGAGACCTACAAATCACAGAGAGGAGCAGCACAGCCTGCAGGATGTCTGTGCCATTTCATGAGAAAGAAGTCTTTCATAAGTACTGTTTGCTCAACCATCAGGGGCATCTGCTTGTCACATTCGGAGATCACAATATGTTCAGGAAACGGTCACATGGAGCTGAACCGAAGAGTTTCAGAAACTCAAATAAATAATTAAGCATCCTTTAACTGTCAGCACACACTTTGGGAGGGAGCTCCATGCTCTGATTCAAGACACTTCGGTTCTGTATGAGCAACAGCCTCATACAGAGCCATGAGAAAGACATTTCTTTTGTTCTCTTTGTGAATAAACACAACTCAACACTCCAGCTATTTTCCTGAAATCCAATTCAACTTCTAACTTTAATTTGGTTCCAAGTTTCTCCCTCATTAACTCCTTCATGAAGAAAACCATTTTGAAACATGTCACATAAAAATACTCAGTTTTAAATACTTTTTTTTTTTAAAAAAAACCCTTCTTGTGTACAAAGAATATGAGGCTATTAAATCACTCTGGCCAGGGTTTAGGAGTACACCACAAACAGCTCACCCAAAATATGCCTTGTTCAAGTACTAATCTGGTATTTTACTTACAATCTTCCTTCATAGTTCTTGAATTACTAAAGTAATAGCAAACATCACAAGGGTAGGGAAAAAACCCCCAAGATGACCCCACTGTTTTGATTCCACAGCACTTCCACCACATCAGGGCCTGGCCACCTCCCCACCTCACAATTCCCACTCGAAGCACGAGGAAGGGTACCCTGTTCCTGTTAGGAAGGATTTGACTCCCTCAAAACACAGACTCAGCTCTGATTTTGTTAGGCAGAAAAGGAAGAGTTAGGCAAGAACACTGGAAAATAATGCCAAGTTTTGAGTGAACAGGTACTTGAAGGTTTGAGGATTTTTAAGCACCAATAAACTATTTTTCAATTACTACCAGCAACTGCCAATATGCCTTCTCTCAAATCTATTACAAAGATAACTTTCCATGGGAGCATCTAACTAACAGCAACCATTCTGAGCTTCAGTGACTTACTGAAACAAGATTTCTGGCAGGAAAAAAAGGAAGAGGACTCAGTGGGATACCATTAGCTCTTCCTATTTCTGCAAATACCATGTGTAAAAGTGTTGGCATTTTGAAGGCCTTTTGCTTATGTATGCACACATCCTGCAGGCCATTTACAAGAACCCAAACTTGGACTAATCTATTCTAAATGCTAAAAGTGAACCAGAAAAGCAAAATAACAGATTGAAACATTCCAGTAGGGATGCAGACATATCCACCTACACATTCAAACCAAAACCATCACCCTCAAGTGACTTCAGAACAAAGTGTTAGCACAACACACACTGCAAGCCTTTGCTGCAGCACAGAATAATGAAGCAATCCCCAAAAAAAGCCATTTTCCTTGCTAGATTAAGATAATGTTTACTGTAATTTTGATTTCTATTTTCAAAATCCTTTTTTTTTAAATGTAAGTAATGATGAATTAAAGAGGAATTAATTCTAAAATACCAATACAGTTATATACAATAATATATAATGCACTTAGCAGTGTATGGGGGATTTTGTGCAGTACTGCTTAAATTTTCTACAAATATGGGATTAAAATGAAGTGTCAACAGCATGTTTAATTTAAAACAAGCAGTTATGTTCACATTCTTATCACCACAACTAGTTTGCAAAATCAATAGCAAAAAAAAGAACACATCACCTATTTCCATTGGCATTAGCAACATATAAAGAGCTGAATATCCCACATTTAAAAGCATTTTTAGTGTTTTAATGCTGCTCTGAAACCTTCTAAATTTATATCATAACACTTATCTATTTAATTTACAGAGTTTGTGCATTTCCAAAATTAAACATCAGACAAATGACTATTTCCTGTAGATTTCAATTACATTTTAGGGAACTGAACTGTTGTCAGAACATTTAAGTGCAAGACAACACTATTTATTTGGGAAGACTTTCCCACTGGGAGGTGGTGAAGTAATTCAGACCCAGATGGGGACTGCTGGCAGCAGGGTGGGGTTGTAAAACCACACACAGGAAATCCATGCTCCCAACAGGGCCAGGCATCACCAGCTCTCCCATCTTTTTCCCCACGGTAGGAAAAGCCTGTGAGCTTCCCCACCCTTTAAAAGCAGAGCATTCATACCTCTCCTTCTGTTTGGCAGGACTGGAGCAGGCCAGCAGTGGATGCTCTCTCTGCAGAAAGTCTTTAAAAGTGCCTTATATTAAATGTTTATAGTGCCTTTTCAATTTGCTCTTAAATTACCAGATTCTGTCCACAAACTCATCTTATTTCTCCAAAGGTCTGAAATTCAGACAGCACACTATTAAGAAAATGCTGGCTAAAACCTAACATTAATTTGAAGAGGAATATCCATCAATCAAACTTCATGTGACATTTTAGCAAATCAAAAAACCCCAACCCTACAGAATGATATTTAAAAGAAGCTGTAGCACAGTGAGAGCTTCTTAACAACTATTGCAAGATACAAACAGCAAAAATTCCTCTTTCACACGAGGAATCAGTCAGATGATTAAAGTGAAAGTAATAAAGTTACTGAATTAATATAGGATTATAGACACTAAAATAGCACAATACTAAGCTCTTCCACACACAAAGCACAGCAGAAATGTTTCCAGCCACTGCAGGCAGTGTCTCCTTGATGTGAAGGACTTCTACAGACTCCATTCATGCCAGGCCTCAGAGTCACTCCAGTGACTCATTCTCTCTCATCACCACCTCCCTCAAAGCCTAGATCAAAAGTGTATCCAGAAAAACTCTGAGCACATCAAGCTCATTCCCATCACTGTGAGTGCCTTCAGCCCCTGAATGGGAAGGATTCTCCCTTCCACTTGCCAGTTCTGGGAGGCAGAACTCATCTACTTGGAACAAGTCTGGATTTGGTGATTTAATTTTAAAGATATCTGACCTGCACCCACTTTAATATAAATTCACCATTCTATGATGACTGTTTTGTGGCTCTTTAGCCAGCTTTTAACAGAAAAGAGGACAGAAGTCTTTTATGCCTTAGTTTAATTAATCTAATCTCCAAATAACCAGCTCCCCTCAGTACTTAATATTTTTAGTTGCATGAGGAAATATATTGAGAACTACAAAAAATATCGATTTATCTGGTATGACAACCATATGCTGCAGTGTCTGCTCATTGCATCAGTTAAGAATATCCAGAATCACAGTAAAAAAAAAAAAAAAAAAAAAAAAAAAAAAAAAAAAAAAAAACAAAAAAAAAAAAACCAACCAAAAAACAGCAACAATAAAGTATTCAGAGCTAAACAGAGACAGGAACAAAATGTAAAAGTTCTCAGTATTCCATCTCCTACTTGGAGAAGCAGAAAGTCTTACGGTTTCATTTCTAAGGGCAGGAGGAAGGGGGATTTTATAGAGCTTTTGCTAAGAAGTGAGAATATTTTTCTAGAATAAGCTATAGGAAAAGTTTTAAATTATTTTCTGGTTTTATAAAGGAAGTTTGGTATCCAAAACAGTGTTTAAAATTAGTGACTATTAGTTTAAGACCACATTAAATACTTGTACGATATGAATCCCAGCACTACTCTATTGACATAAGGATTAAATGTTTTCAGGTTTGGGAATTTTTAAGTTACATTACCTGAACAGTTGAATTTTAATAAAAAGCAAAAAGATTTTAAACCTCAGAAGAGTCAATCAAACAAAAATGCAAGCATCTTTGGCATAAAGCTACTTTGAATGCATTGCAAGTCTATATTTTCATCTAGAATGTTAAAAAGTCTATCACAATCTAAAGAGAGACTGTGTTTAATAGATTTGAATTTTGCAAGTACTGCTGTATGTGAAGATTCTAGTATCTAAAATACTGTTGAAAGAGTAGCTGCTGGATTTATTTTCAGTTTGGGTATTAATCAAAAGGTTCAACTAACTACACAACAGAATTGAGTCATTTTCGGACTGTGGTTTTCACTTGAGTCACAGAAACACAAGTCAGGCACTTGTAAAGTGTGTAAATTTCAAAGAATGATCGGGACCAGATATTTTAAGATATAAAGAAGTCCTCTATCCTTACACTACATGTAATTTAAGATGAAGTTTTACTTCTACAAAAATTCTAAAATTTTACAATCCACTCCTAAAAAGACATGATCACCTTAATAAGATTTTAAAAATACTTATCAGCTAACATTTACACTTGCCAGGCATTATAATGTAAACAGCTTATATCATTCTTCACACTGAAGATATAAAAATGAGGCTCATCCTTATTTTGAACAAAAAAAGGTAGCAGCACTGGTTTCTTTATAGATTTTTGTTATAGGTTTTACAAAAGCAATTCTCCAGCTTCCACTAATTTCTGCTGCTGAACTGTATTAGTATTCACACTCTAGGGACTTCAACAATTCAAATTACTGTAGATTTCTATAACAAATAAGACTAATTTTAGCTTTAGTCAGAGCCATGAAAATCTCAAAAGCTGCCTGAAAAAACACTGCAATAAGGAAGTGTTTATTTTCTAGGAAGTTTTATTGTAACCTGCAAATCAGATCTAGTAATCCACCCACTGTCTTACAGGATATTCCACCACACACATGTAGGAGGCTCATGTACACAAGTTCTCAATATAGGAACAGTCCCTTCTTTTTTTAACCAAGAACTCAAAAGAAAAAATAAAACAACGAAGGATTTTACGATTCTCTTTTTCTCTTCAAAGAAGTTTTACACATTTCCAGATTCTTAAAATAGTCTTCTCTCTTCTCAGTAACTCTGAGGTGTATCTTAAATCATACATGTGAGACAAGACACTTCTCAAACTTCAATTTGTTCTTGACTTCCACGAGAACAAATAAAAGAATAAATGCAAACAGTCTAGTAGATTCTTCAAAAAAAAGCATAATTTTTTTCTGCTTATATGACATAAATTGCAAATATGGCATGGAGAGTCTTAATGATATGGATTTACTGGCAGTATTGGAGTAGCCACAGGGAAAAAAATAAATCTTGCCAAAACTTCTTTCTAATCAGCACAAACCAGATCAACTTGACCATGTGCATACTTTTTTGCATTTCAGGAACACTAGCTTCCCAGGTTCTAAATTCCAAAAAAACCAGAAACAGCTTTGTTAACTCAATGTACTCAATGCCTGTTTGATCCCTGAGTTTTCAGGTTCTGTCGATTCAAACTGAGGGATGAAAATCCTGCTGTAATTCAGACACGATGAAGACAAAATTTCCCTGTCCAATCAGAAAGCTGGAATTGTTGTGGCTTTGCTCCAAATGGGACAGAAAATACAAAATATGCTTATGTTCATGTAGTGCTGAAAGAGAAATAGGTGTGGTTTAACAAGCAGCTTTTAGGCATTCAAGAAAAACAGCAGCAAGGAAAAAAAAAAAGCACACACACAAAAAACCAAATCCCAGGCCACACCAAAACTCTACCTTCAGCCAGCTGGATTAGAGACTGGTCCCAGTGACTGGTGCTAGGCAAACATTTGCTTTTGCTCACTTCAGCAGAATGTTCTCCCATAAGGAAGTCTCGAGTCTCTACAAACATCACCTGTCTGCAATCCTGGTTAGAGCAAAAAGATGATGATTTTATGAGAAGCTCTGAACACAACTCACTCATTAGGCTGGAGTTTTAATCCTCTGCTCTAAACCCTAGCCTATATCCCTGTGAAAAAAGTGACATCTTAGGCTGCTTAGACAGAAAACAACTGGCTCACTGCTGAAAGCAGCCTCTGACAGCTGTAAACCAAAAGTGAAAAAATATTTGTATCTGTTGTGAATTCTAGGCAAGAGAGCTTCCCAAGGTTTATCTCACTCCTCCAGATAGTTTTGAAAAAGCTCAAACAGTGGAAGCTTCTCCTCAATCTACATTTATGCAGTCACTCCTGACAAGACAGAAGATGCTCCAATCCACAGCCTGGGAGCTCAGCCTTATGTAGTGGCATTTTCCAAGCTGAGATGAGTGACAGATGTCCCTGAAGCTGTGAGCAGCTGCCATGTGAGAGCTCAGGGACTGCAGTGCTGGGGAGGGCACAAACGGACCCAGGGACACACCGTGGCCACGTACCTGCCAGCTGTCCCCAAGCAAAGATGACACCACAGGCAAGTCACAGCATTTTATTAATAGACCCATACAGAGAACAGGATCAAGTAACAGATGCTCAGTCTGGACACGACCTGTGGCACCACTGTTGACAATCAAACACAGGAAGGGCTTGTGAGGTTAATTAACAGGAAGGATTCCTGCCCTTTCCAAACCCTGCATCACTCACAGCAAGTTACACTTAGGACTTGTGATTACATTTGATAGAAGTAGCTGCTCAAATTGTGAATTTGGACTTTCTCTAATTTGCCCTTCATTCAGAGGAACAGAAGAAAAGAAAAAACCATCTGAGTTTTTGTAGTATTGTTTTAGAACAATACCACTGCCTAACACTGCTGTTCCCACCCCACCTCCCTTTCTAATTCCCTGGGCACTTTGCTTGGAAACATTAGGCTTGTTTTGTTTCTTCTCAAGTTTTGTTAGCAAGTATGCAGTCATTCTTAAAAAAACCCGACCCAAACCAACAAAAAACCCACACAACTGCTGAAGTTTTTGGAGTCACTTCCCCTGGTTAATTACTGAGTAACTATTCACCAAGCCACATCATTCAGAGGTGATCCAAACACTACTACTACTTATTTCATATCTTATCTAAATGCATTGAAAGCAACACAAATTAGGACAACTGAATAAAAAGATCCATATTTGTGTTCACTGAGCAGCATGATCTGCTCAAGATCAGAGTCCAAATAAACAGAAATTGGTTTCAATACTGGTGCATGCAAAACACCATCAAATACTAAACAAATCTTAGCAGATTTTTCAGAGTCTTTATTCACTATCCACATGAAAGTTCATTGCAGGACTCAGATCAAGTAGCTTCTAATACAAACCAGCAAAGGATTAAACAAGGTAATTTTCTTTACACTACTAGTGTACAGTGTTTTATGTACTGTTGCAAGGAAGAAAAGTTGAAGGAGGTCCTATTTTCATGTCAGATCAATTATGCTGGTTGGATTTCTAGTTGCAGCAAAGGCAGATACTAATCACCAAAACATATTCCTTTATCCTATACCTTCATCCATCTCTCCCTCCAGCTGAGATTTTCTTTGTTCCATACCTCTGGTCTCCCAATTTTGTCACTAATCCATCTCCAGTCAGTGTGGTGTTAGTTCCTCACCCTTGTAGGTAAGAACAGAAAATGTAAGATTTGTTGACTAACCACAGAAAAAGGCTCACTCTTAAGCTGAAAAGAATGCCACCTGCATACTGGGAAATGTCTGGTATGTAGCTGGTCACTCATTAAATCTGACTTTACTATGAACAATTTTCAAACTGGCAGTCTTTCAGAACTCAGTCTTTCCAGTGTAAAAATTCATGAACTGCAAGAGCTGGGGAAGATGAATAAAAATGTTTCAAAACCCTTAGAACCAATGGATTTGAACTTGCTAGTGTGTAAGATTTACATACAGACATGGTACCAGGTAATTTCATACAATCTCAAGAAACCTGTACTTAGTGACCCTCCAGAAATTGTGTATGCCTGAGATGGAACCCTCCCAAAATGAAACAGTATAAAGCTCTGCACCACAAAAAGCTTCCTTCTACATGGAGCACCCTCGAAAAAAGAAAATAATTGCTGTTCTGAGGTTTGGTTGTGTTTATGTGTGTCAGGTTGCCTACAGACCCATTTATCCAATTCCTGCAAGACTAAAAAAAGCTACTTGTCCATGCAGTACCACACATGAAACTACTGACTACAGACAGATCCACTGAGTGAAATTTCCACACTTTGCCATGAGCATAAGAGAAACTGTGCTGGCATCATTCAGGGCAGTATCTCTGGGACAGTCTGAAAATCACAGTGCTGCTTTAGCATCAGTTTTTGCAGAACAGAAAAGGATTCAGATCCTGGAGGCTTTTTTAATGCTTTTGTACAGTAGATGAGTTTTGTACCTAAAATAGGCATGGTATTAAAAAACCCAATAAATAGAACCAACACACAAGCCACCCTTCTTTCCTTTCAGCAGCAGTAGGAATGAGAACTCCAAACAGGAGTGTCTTACAGATTTAACTAGGGAGAGATTCATATCAACTACAGTAGAAATCCACTCAAAAATAAAAACTCTCCCTTTGCAGCAGCTACAGAGAAAGGTCTCTGAAGCAAAGACATGATCACAGTCCCAAGATCTGATTATTTCTGGTACTCCTGCCTCATCATATGAATAATACATACTTGTTTTAATTTTATACTTTTTCCAATACCTCCATTTCCTCGTTATGAGGTAATTTCTATTGTAAAACTCATTTCAAATCAATAGCTTTTTACATTACTTCTAGGCTTAAGTTTTGCCAAAAATAGGAAACTACTATGTAACTCTCAAATTGCATTCTAAAATGGTAAATAAAAATAGCCTTTTCTAATTGTTCTTCCTAGAGAAATTCAATATAGCCCCAGCTTCCAAATAAAGCATAAAACTATTTAACATGACTAAATATATTGCAAATGATCAGTTCTAAGGATAATTCACGTTGGAAGCAGCCAGAGGAGGTCATCTAAACACTCAATACAGAAATGGTAGAAGCAATGCTTTGTGAGCATATTTATAAAGAAAAAAAGTTATGCCTCTCTGTGGTAGCAAGCATTAAAATAAAGCAGAGTTTCTCAAAGCAGGTTAGTATCAATACAAAATATTTAGGGTTTTTAATGTAACAAGCTACGAAACAAAGCCTTCCTAAAATATACAGAACTGACCCACAGCTTAGGCAACGCCTGGTCTGCTTAAAATCTGAATGCATGAACTTGTAAGATATTTAATTGAAGAAAAAAAAGAAGGCAGCTGTCAGGTTTTTTTACATCATTGCTTAAGAAACACCAGGCAGTTAAATTCTGGCATTAGGATTTTACATATACACAACAGGCTCTGTATCTTCTTTAAACCAAAGTATTTTTATTGCCTAGGAGGAAACCAAAACCCAAACCTCTCCAAAATCTAAAAGCAAGATCAGGAGCTGTGCAAAAGAGCAAAAATACACCCAACTGTTAAGAACAAGCTGGACACAAGGTAATCAGTGTACTGATAAACCTGAGGTGAGTGGGGGCACAGCAAGGCTCTCACCATAAGCAACTTAACAAAAGGTTAATGAGCAAGGCAGAGCTCATTAGAGAACCGACCCAGATGAACCCATGACTGCTGCAACAGCACCATCAGGCAAGGAGACAGACACCTGATACAGCCCCTACTCTGTGCCTTAAATCCCAAACGGGCCACGGCAGGGCAAGGAACTCAGCTTGGAGCAACCACCTCAACAGGCACCATTAAAAGGACATGATAAAGTTAAAACCAACAAGAACAGTGTCTACTGCAGTAAAGAATTGTTTGAGTGTACACAATGAAAAACCAAAGGCTGGACTCAGGTCACAAGATCAACTCCACTTTGTGCTGATAGTATTCACTGCCCTGCTCTACTAAAAGAAATCTGCATGAAAACAACATTATCTTCGATCTTCCCTACATCTGAACAAGACACTCCTCTGACACACCAAACTGTCAGCAGAAATATTAACTACCAAATATTAATTATTGCTATTATCAACAGAATTGCATAAATCCTTTATCAATGATGACAAAAAACCCCAAACCAAACAGATAAAAACCCCAGCCTATATTCACTGGATTTTGCCAGCAGCCTTACATCCAGGGATTTATTCAAATTCTACTACACAAGATAGCAATTCCCATTCAGTGGCACAGCAGTTGCAGAACAGGCTGTTTTGCCAGACACAAACACATTTATTAAGAGACAGAAAAGTGATTACATGCTATTAGAGTAAAACACAAATTACTGCTTATTAGTTTAGACATAAAACACAACCCTTCTTTTTCAATTAGTAGACAATTGCTTTTATGGAGAAAAAATGTGTATAAAATGCTAGACAAACTTTAAATGCACTTTCTAGGCTACCCTGCCTTTCCCTATAGACTTTCAGGAGTGCAGCAGGAATGCAAGATGCCTTTTCCTACTTTCAAGGTACAGTTATGCAGATCACACAAAATCTGTAGAAATGGATGATACAAAATATTATGTTTGTCATCACTGCTGTGCTGCATAAATTTTGTACCTAACTGGAAAGAATACAAAGTACTTGTGTAGTAATTTGGCTGTAGTAACAGACATATGAATATACATTTTTAAATATAGTATTTTGTAACTAAATAACAGAGGAAGCCAGGATCTGTAACACAAACTTAGTTACAGGATGTTTAAAATCAACTACTGGCAAAAGTTCACTACATATGCCAGTAACAGCCTCTAGAAGCTGCCTAACACAAAAGACAGAGAAAATGGCATATTTTTATACATTAATTAAGAACTTGAAACAATATAAAACTTTTGTGGGCTTCAGTGCAAAAGCCAACAGAGCAGCAAAGTGCCCCTTTTATCCAGATGAAGAGAGAATTCCTCCCACTCAAAGTACTTTTGTTTACAAAGTTGTAATCACTGCTATTCAAAGTTTTATTAACTAAGTTACTTGAGCAAGAGTAGGAAGACAGCAAAAGGTTTTGAACTACACATGGAAGCAAATATCATGTACTTAAGGACATATAGGCAATAGGGAAAAACTGGGAGAGAATAATCACATTTGTGTAGAGGGGAAACTTTTAAGCTTTAAGGTAAGAGGTTATTAAGCAGTTGTGAAACTCCTGACTTTCTCCTATTTATTCTTTGCTAAGAAATATATTAGCATACCATAATCCCAAATCCAGTGTAATCTTGCAATTCTGTTTAAAGCCCCATTTTTGCATCTTATCAGCAAGGGACTTCGTTTTCCAAACCAGCTTTCAGTAACACCTGAACTCAGCTCTGCCAGCACCTGAGTGCATTGTTACCACTCTGCTGCTACCCAGTTTGGGGATTCAGCTGCCTAAACTCAGCTGGGACACGCTGGAGAAGGATTTGTAGCTTTAGTCTGTGTTTCACAAAACCTTGGGTCACTGGGAACAGCTAGAGGTTCCCACCTGAAGCTTTAAAGGCCATGTTATGGACAGCTGGAACACCAATGACCCAACCTTTCTTCCTTAGGACAATCCCATTAACGTGCTCTGAGCTTTGTGTCCTGCCTTAGTGCCCTCCCCACAGCAAGGGAGGTGGAAATGACACCTTCAGGACGTGGCATAAAATGGAAAGGTGAAAAGCACCACAGACTTGGAGACTGTTTCACTGAACACAGTAGGCTACCAGCACACTACCTAGTGTGAAAATCAGCTATGATACTGCACTTTCCTCTGAAGCATTCATAAATTCCTAACTCCTTTAACCAAAGAGAACATTTTAAGTTAACTGTTAATTCTTCTTATAATTATTTATGCTTCATATATCATTCTTAGTGTCAGTTACCTTCTATCATCACACTTCTCATTTCTGTCCCGGGCTCAGCACTCTGCTTCTTTCCTTACTTGCCCTTCCAGTCCCTCACACATGCCTCAGTCATTCTTTATGGCGGCAAGAAGTTTAAAAAACACATGGAAAACTGACTGTCTCCAACTAAATGCTGAGAATATCTCACTATCTCCGAGGCAAAGGGAAGAGGTCTGCTTCCATCTGCTGAAGGGGAGGAGCCCATCATCACAGGTTGCACAGGAACCCTAAAAACTTGTCTAGAGAGTGCAAAGTTCATTTATTCTTTCTAGGTGTGCTGAGAGTGCTGACTCTGCACTGTGACTGGCCATCCCAACCTCTCCTTCGGGCTCCTCTCCAGAGTTTACAGCTTCATTCTTTCCAAAACTGTGAGAGAACGGGAGTAAACTTGCCATGACAGCTTCCCTGCTGGCCAGGAGTCTCTCTTCTGGAGAGCAATTCAGTACTCAAAATCTGAAAGAACCACTACATTACTCAAAAAAACTACTTACTGCCCTGACAGAGCTATCCAAATCTTGGATATTTTAAAAATCCACTTTCATGGGAGCACTTAGAAATTAAATTGCAGGGGAACCAGCCGAAAAGGCTTCAAAAATTACAACCACTACAAAGCTAATTACACTTCAAAATTCAAACAGGCATTTTCAGTTACTCATCTCTCATAAATTTCAGGGAAAAGGCTTATTACAGGAGAATGTGGTAAACAAACTTAAAATCCTTACTTCACACACAAAAGCTACAAGGAACAAACGAAAGAGAAAAGGCAAGATGGTAAGTGGTAAGACACAACAGAAACACCTGAGCAGTGGTAAAACATCCACTATCAGGGGATTGAAACACAGTGAATATGCCTCTTGCCATTCTGCTACAGAACTATCAGTGCACATTTCATTATATTCACTATACAATGCAGTCTGTGCTGCAGTGCGTGCATTTGTAAAAGAAAACATGCTAAAATACAAAAAAAACTCAAAAAAAACCTAAAAACACAAAAGGTCCCTTGAAGTTTTACTTACCACAGCAGTGGCAATAGTTCTCTTAACAACTTTCAGACTTCCCCCAAAATTATTGAGGGAATTAGGTAGACCAGAAAAGAAGCAGACTATTATTTCTTAGACAGTGAGCTCTACCCTTTCTTATATTAAGTAATAATCACCTCACCTCCAGAGGTAAGCACCAGCCACAAGTCCTGCCCTGGTGGCTCAGAAGCTCGGGAGGACACCCCAAACACACACACACACACTCCATGGAGCCATCCTCCTACCACAAAGAGGATTATCATGATCCTGTTGTCACACACCTGACAAGATCCCAAAAACCTTTCATACGTATTAGTTCCACCACTTAGTTACACCCAGATGAGGGCCCGTAACAACCTTACTGTGCAATGGCTTCTTCACCTGTTATAAATGGAAAACGCTCCTTCCTTTCATGGAGAGCTTCTGCCAGGAGACAAGCAATGGACCGTGCTAAATACCCATTAAGATCAAAACAGCAACGCTGCTGCACACCACCCAAAGTAACGCTGAGGACGCAGGACAACTCACCTGATTTTATAACTGGGTAAGGTGTGCTTGCGCTTAATGACTTTCTTGAACTGGTTCACTATGATGGAAGTGAGCTGAGGCATGGGCCTCCCTTCGAACTGAGACTTCACCTCAAAGCCTATCACGGGGTCGTCCATAAAAGAGAAGAACCAGTGCGTGAAGGGCAGGCGAGTGAAGACCAGCTTCAGCTTCCCCATCACCCGGGAGATCTTCACGAAGAGGTAGGCCGACTTGCCGAACACCAGGTCTGCATCGATGGCCAGGTGGAAGCCACCATTGTACTCCAGGTCTACCTCGAAGCCCAGCTCCTCGGGACAGCCCTCCTCATTGCAGACCACCGGCCGGATGAGCTTCACCGACTTGAAGACGGGCAGGACATCGCCGAGAGACACCTCCCTGAGGCTGAGCCCCTCCAGCACCTTCCCTGTCATCTTGGCCTGGAGCAGCTCCTCGAACTCCACCTTGATCTTCTTAATGACCCAGTCCCTGACCAGGGCAGTGTCCCTGAGCTCCCTGAAGAGGAAGAGGAAGATGGCATTGAGGAAGTGGCACGTCTCCTCGCGGGAGGAGGGGGCTGGAGGGGGCTCCGGCTGCTGCGGCGGCGGCTGCTGCTGCTTGGGGCCGGGCTCGGCGCCCGGGGCGGCGGCGGGCGCGGAGGCTGGGGCCGGGCTGGGGGCTGGCTCCGCGGACGCCGGGCCGCCGGTCGGCTCCGCGCCCTGCAGGTATTCCCTGAGGCCGTGCTCGGCCGCCACGCGGGAATAGACGATGCCGCCGTAGGCTCCGTCCGCCTCGGGGGGTTCGGGCTTCTTCCGGTAGACGAGCAGCAGCTGGAGCAGGAGCGTGAGGCAGCAGCCGGCCAGCGCCGAGAGCAGGATCACGTACAGCAGCGGCATCCTCGGGCCTCCGCGCTGCCCCGGGCGCGCCGCCCTCACCGCGCCGCCGCCATCGCGGGGGTCGCGCCCGCGCCCCACCGGCGTTTAACGGCCGCGGCCGCCAGGGGCCGCCGCATCCGGGTC
>VZUI01071544.1:0-21152 GCA_013401135.1 Cettia cetti
GGATGGGGGTGACACAGAGCCTGCACCCTGACTGGAGAGGGTGGTGGTGACACAGAGCCTGCACCCTGACTGAGGAGGGTGGTGGTGACACAGAACCTGCACCCTGACTGAGGAGAGGATGGGGGTGACACAGAGCCTGCACCCTGACTGGAGAGGGTGGTGGTGACACAGAGCCTGCACCCTGACTGAGGAGGGTGGTGGTGACACAGAACCTGCACCCTGACTGAGGAGAGGATGGGGGTGACACAGAGCCTGCACCCTGACTGGAGAGGGTGGTGGTGACACAGAGCCTGCACCCTGACTGAGGAGAGGATGGGGGTGACACAGAGCCTGCACCCTGACTGGAGAGGGTGGTGGTGACAGCTTTCTCCTGCCCTTGTCCTCGTGCAGGCTCTATGCTGGCCCAGAGGTGGACATCTGGAGCTGTGGTGTCATCCTCTACGCCCTCCTGTGTGGCACTCTGCCTTTTGATGACGAGCACGTCCCCACCCTGTTCAAGAAGATCCGTGGGGGAGTGTTTTACATCCCTGAGTACCTCAACCGCTCTGTGGCCACGCTCCTCATGCACATGCTGCAGGTGGACCCCCTCAAGCGAGCCACCATCAAGGACATCAGGTCAGCTCAGGTGGGCTGGGGTGGGCTGTGGGGGTCTCTGGGGACTGTCCTGGGGGTCACCTGCTGGGCAGGGTGGTTTTCAGGAGTAGTCAGCTAATCCAGATGGTTTTTTGTCCCAAGTGATTCAAGGAGCAGCCCTGCACTCTTTCTGTGCTGGCTGGAAGTGTGTGGTGATGGACAGGATGAGGATTTTATAAATATATATTTTATATACAAATATTTAAAATTCTGTTTTATTGCATTATAAAATAGCCTTAAAAATCTCTTATGAGCCCTTAGCAAAACCATCTATAGCATGCAGTAATTCCAAGAACTTAATATCCATCAGCCATTTTTCCATACTTTATTTCAAGACCATGTCCCTGTGGGTACCAGATAAAGAGCGATGCCAGATATGGATACCAGATAAATCATTGTACTTACTGTACATCCAAAAGAAAAGGAGGGAAAATCTCAAAAATTACTAATATGTAAATATTGGATGTATTACATCTAGCTGGTGTGCTAAGCATCAACATAAATGTTACTAGGGCTTCCAGGAATTCTCAGGTTTTTAATGTGTTTTCAATGGACAGCCTCAATTTTACCCTTCAGGCAAACCCATGCAAAGTTCCTTTTTTATTTCTTAATTCGTTAGGATTAGAGGATTTAATTACATGTTAGACGGGCAGCACGCGTGGCGAGATTGCTGCAAATACATAGAACTTATAGACAAGGCACTGTATGAGTTTAGACAATTAATTATCATTGTAAATTGGTAGGAATTGGGTAGGTTTGATGCTCTGTGTCTTCATCAGGCCCATGGGAATCCCAAAGTGTGAGAATCTTGGAAGTGCTGAGTTCTTACTTCAAAGCCCAGCGTGCAGAGTGCCATCACCGTCGCTGTACCGGGCTGGGCTTTGCTCCCAGCTCATCAGCTGGGCTTTATTCTTGTCTGCCCACATTTCCCCACCTTGCCTCTGACACAGAGCCTGCCCTGTGCCTCCCCCAGGGAACACGAGTGGTTCAAGGAGGAGCTGCCCAGCTATCTGTTCCCAGAGGACCCTTCCTACGACGCCACGGTCATCGACGACGACGCGGTGCGCGAGGTGTGCGAGAAGTTCGAGTGCACCGAGTCGGAGGTGATGAACAGCCTGTACAGCGGCGACCCCCAGGACCAGCTGGCCGTGGCCTACCACCTGGTCATCGACAACCGCCGCATCATGAACCAGGCCAGCGAGTTCTACCTGGCCTCCAGCCCCCCCACCGGCTCCTTCATGGACGACAGCGCCCTGCACATCCCGCCGGGCGTGAAGCCGCACCCCGAGCGCATGCCGCCGCTCATCGCCGACAGCCCCAAGGCCCGCTGCCCCCTGGACGCCCTCAACACCACCAAGCCAAAGCCCCTGACTGTCAAAAAGGCCAAGTGGCACCTGGGGATCCGCAGCCAGAGCAAGCCCTATGACATTATGGCCGAGGTGTACCGGGCTATGAAGCAGCTGGAGTTCGAGTGGAAGGTAGGGAGTGCTACTGCTCCAGCATCCTTTATCCCCTTTGTCTCATCCTTTATCCCCCTCCCTCAGGGAGGTTTTGTGTGGTCGCAGCCTCACCTGTTTCCAGATAAATGCCCCCACCTTGCAATCATCCCTGCTATTCCTTGTTAAGGCAGACTCTCTCATTAAGGTGCCAGCTGTGTGCTTCAGTGTTTATTCGTGGTGTGGAATAAGGGGTTTCTTTCTGAGTGCTCCAAGACTTCAGCTGGAAAGATGATTCTGCCTTGTTTAGCTGCAGGGATAAGAGAAGCTGTTCACATTTCTAATTTTAGTGGCTAATTCCTTGCGAGTCATCTCAAGTGCACCTGAGCAGGGGAACTCTAATTATTTCTGCCTGGTCCTGTCAGGACTGAAGTGGCACAGTACAAATTTTCCTAAAGGATGAGGGGCAGGGGGCCTTAGGTGAAGATGTGGTGGCCTTTTCCTTGATGGAGATGCAGCAGTACTCACAGACCAGATGTGTCTTCAGACACTTACTGCTTTCTCAGTTTAGGTATCAGCTTCTTGATTTTAAGTCAGATGTCTTAATTGACAGTACTCAGGGCAGATATTTCTCCAGGACTGTGCAACATTTAGTCACAGTCTTTTTCAAAGTTGGAATAATAAATCCCTAAGTTAGCCCTGGATCTTTGCTGCTGTGCCTGGCTCCCCAAACGTGGTGCAGCCCCTGAGCTGGCACTCCTGGCTTGTGGCCTTTGGCAGCAGCATCATGTGAACATTGGGAGCCAGGTAAGGAGAATTTCAGCCCAGCTCTTCATCACCAGAGGAGCTCCCCTCCTCCCTCCAGGTCCCAAGCACTGTACTGTGTGAATTTCTCTGTACTGCTTCTTTAAAGCCTCCTGACTCCTGGTTATTTTTGATATTATTAAGTCTTTAAAGCCACGTAGCTTCCAGAAAGCTCATTTCCCTGCACCAGGCAGGAGATGGACCGTGGCCAGGTGCATTTGCCCACACCAGCCAGACATTTGTTAGCTGCATGGTTTTACAGGGAGTGAACAAACCTGCTGTGTTTCTGGAACAGCCTCATAAACCAACTCAGCCCAACGTTTCTGTGTAGGCAGTGGAGCTTATTTCATACGAGGAGGTTTCACAATAGCCTTTCCCACCCTAAGAATAACTTCAGATGTGACTCTTCATCAGAATTAACTCTCCCATCCACGCAGTTGCTTCATAAATATAGAGCAGAGAAAAGATCTCCTTGCAAATGAGATGCAGCAGATTGTGAGGTGGGAAGCAGCGAGGGGAAATACTCAGCTTGGGGCTGATCCACAAGCAGTGGGTTTAGCTGTGCTGATGGGAGAGGCTGCTCTGCCCAGCCTGCCCTGATTTCATGAGCACTGTCCATTTTTGTGGGTCCACGAGTGGACTTTTGGTTCATGTGGCCATGGATGCTGGTGAGGGAGGAGCAAACATCATTTTTGTGCCTGGCAGATGGGTCACTGCATCTTCCTCAGCCAACAGCTGGTGAATCAGAGCCTCAAGAAGAATATCTAAAGACAGGAGGAAGCGAAGCCATTTGCTTCATTTTATAGGCCTTGTTCTTTTGAGAAACTGTTTTTCCCAGAAGATATCTTGCTCGTATGTAGAAGGAACAAGGAAAGAAGTGTTGCTCTTGCTGCCTGGAGTGTCCCTGCTGAGGGCAGGTTTCCCTTGCAGGTGGTGAACGCCTACCACCTGCGGGTGCGCCGCAAGAACCCCGTCACCGGCAACTACGTGAAGATGAGCCTGCAGCTCTACCAGGTGGACAACCGCAGCTATCTTCTGGACTTCAAAAGCATTGATGGTGAGTAGGAGAGGGAGAGCACGGAGAAGGGCAAGGCTGGAAGAAGCATCCTCTGCGTTTTGAAGCGCTCAACACGTGTGTCATTTCAGCAGAAGCGCTTTCGAGCCGTTCATTTTCTGCCGTCCCCTTTTCATTACCGCACCTGCACTGCAGCTGCCAAACTAATCCTGCTTTTTCTGTTTTCTTCCTGTTCTTTTTCCTTTTGGCTTTTCAAGACGAGGTGATGGAGCAGAGGTCTGGCTCCTCCACGCCCCAGCGCTCCTGCTCGGCCGCGGGCTTGCACCGGCCGCGCCTGAGCATCGATGCGGCCGCGGCCACCGAGTGCCAGTCGCTGATGGGCTCCCTGAGCGGCTCCTTCGTGGGCAGCATCCCCTCGGTGCCCCCACGCCTGGGCAGCCACACCATGGACTTCTTTGAGATGTGTGCCAGCCTCATCATGGCCCTGGCCCGCTGATGGCCGCCTCTGCACCCTGTGAGGATCTGCGCCGACTCGTCCGCACCTCTTCTCTTTTGCATCCTTGTTCTTCCTCCTCCTCCCCTCGCTGTCCCTCAGCCCGTGGCACAGAGCCAAGTCCAGACCCCAAAACATGTCCCCCTCTAGCCAGGTACCAAGGAAATCAACTTCATTTCTCTCCTTGTGCCTGGGGAAATGTATCTGATACCCTCTTTTCTTTCTTTCCCATGGGAAATGTCAAGGCTGTAAAGTAACAAAGGTATCCCTGAGTTTTTGGAAAACACCTCCCCCCTGGTTCATCCTGAGGTAATGGAGGCATAGCCAAGCTTCCTGCAGGGAGTTTGATGTCTCCCTGATGCTGTGCACAGCAGGGGCAGGATGGGCTGACCCAGGGCAGAGGGGTTGACCAGGAGCTCTGTGAAATGGAGTGGAGGGTGACGAAGCAGCTCTGCTGTGTTCACATCCAAGTATCTGCCTCTCTAACACTTTTCTCCCCAAAGCAGCAGCTGCTTGGATGCTTCTGCACTAGTGCAATATGACCTCCCTCCCCTCTCTTTTTCCCTCTGCTGAAGATGGGGAGGGAAGGTGGGATGGGCAGAGGTCCTGCTTGTGAGGAGGCCTCCCCGTGTCCAGCCTTTGCAGAGGAGTGTCCTTAAGGTGCTTTATTTCCTCCCGAGAGCTCCGGACAGCACTGACCCGCTCGCCACGCTCGGAGCTGAAGGCAGATTGCCTTTTTCCCAGCCCCTAATCACCACCTCCCCTCAGCCTGCTTCCCCTCCCCTGCCTCACCACGGGCTCCAGGGGCTGAGTCCCAGGCAGGGTGAGCAGAGGACAGGATGTGGATCACCCACCTGAAAACCCCAGCGCTTCACCCGAGGGTTGGGATCACCCCTGATGGGCAGGAGCCATCAGCAGCGCACAGCTCGGAGCACTCACCTCTCACCTTTCCCCTAGGAAGCTCTGCCTGCTGTCACCTCCCCAAAATCACTGCCAAATCTGCCTTCCCTGCTGCTGGACACTCACTGCCCCTGCCCAAGGGCTCTCCTGTCCTGCTGCTGCCCACTGGACAGTGAGCTTCGCCACGCCGCTGACCAGGCAGGCATATCCCAACCCGGAATTTTACTGTTCCTTTGCTACTGGCTATCTGAAGGATGGGATTTTATTTTTTAAGATGAACCGTGGGGATTTTTAAGGTCAAATTCTTGTTACCCAAGGGTAAAACCCTTAATGCACGTGTGATTTCTTTGTTTAAAAGGGTTATTAATTTTTATTACATGGGATTAATCTAATGGGCAGCATTGGCATCTCCTTGGCTTTGACATGGTATTTAATTCCATTTACTTGATTATGAAGTAATAGTCTAATCAAGGAACAAATGCTTTATGAAAGCTTTGCCAAAAAAATCCTGGGTCAGGGGGGTTTGTTCTGTTTGGGGTTGTTTTTTTTCATGTTCTGTTTTAAGAAACGAAGCAAAGAATTTCTGCTGGTCCCAGTTATTCAGTCATTCAACTTGAAAAAAACTTTAATCTGTCTTTTTGATAGCTTCTTATGACCCCTTGAGGTTTTTTCCTAGGTTGGGTTTTTTTTTGTACAGTTGCACTTTAATTTATACTTTCTGCAAGTTTGTATGAGAAGCAAGGAAGAGAACAACACATTAAGCCTTTTTTACTGATCATTTAGGGTAATCAAAACAAACACAGGATATTTTTGCCATCTACTGGCAGTTAAATGTACCTTTTCAGCTTGAAGTCCTTTTTTTAAAAAAAAGAACCATAAAATTGCCTTACTTTTGTTACAGATTATGCTTGGATCCTCACTAACCTGACTTTACAACTCCAATTTTTCCAGAAGCCGCACAAAGTAGAAAGCTTCCAAAAAAACAAAAAAGCAACCCCAAAAAAAGAAAAAAAGTCAGTTTTGCTGTTAAGCTCTTGATCACTAAATCCAACACAGTAGTGGTTGGACTGTGAGCCCACAGCAGAACAGCTCTGTTTTTAAAAGAAATACTGGAAATATTTGTAGTGCTCCTAGGTTTTGTAACAAGCCTTTTATTATATTATGATTATTAAATAAATACTCTGGGGTGGAGGATGGCTTTGGTGCTGTGCCTGGTGGCTGCCAGGTGATTTGTGTCCCCAGTGCTGTGGTGTGAATTTGGATGGAGAATCCAAACTCCTGCAAGCAAAACAAACAAACAAACAAAAACCAAACCCCACCCCAGAGTCAGAGCTGAGGAGCACCCAGCCCTGCAGCAGCTTTTGGATCAAGGCTGAGATGAGCAAAGAGCCCTGAATGGTTTTGGGGTGATGGAGATAAAACCCCTTTGCAAAGGAGCAGGAGCAGCTGTAGGGACAGGCATTAATTTCCATCCAGGAAACAGCAGTGAGTGAAATGTGTTTGAAATGTTAAAGGCTTTTCAAATGTTCACTCCCAGCTGAGCATCTTGCCAAAATCCTGGCAGCACCTGTAGGCCCCTTGATAAGGGGCTGGTGTGTTACAATCTGGGGCTCAGGAGCAGGTAGAGGTACTGATGTCTTCTTTTAAATTGACTCTTGTCCTCTGGGATTTCCTACCCAGCAGAACTAACAGTATTAAGCAGCAGCAAATGCCCTTGGGAGGAAATATTTGCTTCCTGGAGGCGGGTGGGATTTCTGGGTTGTAGAATAAGCCCCTTGTGGCATTTGGCATCTTCTCAGACCCGTGCAGGCATTAACTGCTGTGTGCATCTGCAAAACCAGTCCTGCCTGGAGGGCACTCAGAGTTACTCAGCTTTCCATATGGAGAGAACACAAGGAGAAGAAGCACTTCCCTGCTCAGGGTCAGCAGAGGCAGTGGAAGGAGCAGGGCTGGTGGAAGCACCCCCTCAGTGACCACATGGGACTGAACGGTCCATCACAGCCTTACCCAAATCCGTGCTGCACTTTGAAACACTCTTTTTATTATTTATTTTACCTTCAAATAGGCTGTGTTCTGTTTCCCAGCTGCAGAGGAGCTGCTGACCTCCAGTGATATTTTCCAGAGGAAGAGGTTAACTTCCGCACTGCTACACTGTGGTCAGCTCTTTTTTGAGTTGTGCTGGTACATGAACAAGCATCGGGAAAAGCAGGGTAGACAATTTTTGAACTACAGAAACTTGAATTACTCCAAGTGCAATTTTTCAGAAGCCACTGGACAGCTGTGCTTTGCAAGCCACAAACTCACCCAAATTTTGCTTCAGCCCGAGTGGGAGAGAGACAAAATGCAAAGGATAAAGAGTTCAGATAGGCTCCAACAGAAACCTCCAGCTCCTGGATGAGTTACTTCAGAAAATACTTTGTGCTGTTCTTGTTGGAAGATAAATATGTAAATATTATATATGCATATATATAAAATGTAAATGGCATCCCTGTTGTTGGCCTCTCAGCTTTATTCTTCCAGCAGGGCAGGTGTGTGCCCTGGGCACTGCCACCACTTACTAATCCCAACCTCTGAGAGGACCTGGACAAAGGGGATGCTGTTTTTACACTCTCTTTTAAGTGTAAAAGCCATGAGCAGCTTAGCTGACCCCATCAGGCTCAGCATGGCCTTGGCCAGGGATGGGAGGGGAAGTGGCATCAGGAGCTGTGGGAATCCTGCCCTTCCACCCACCCTGGCCAAAGCCCCGGTGCCGATGGGGTTTGGGGCAGATTTATTTCCAGGAGCTGGAGCCAAGCAGGTAAAGGCAGCAGGATATTTTTTTCCCCTTCTAACAGGTCAGAAATGCATCTTCATCTGTGTGTCCAGTGTAGCATTTCATGAGGTGTGTACAAGCACAGGGGAATATATGGGCAGTGTTGTAAAAACCAGCTGGTTAGTGCGTGTTGTGTATACGTTTCTGTGTGTGATTATAGTGGCATTCGTGTTGGAATAGATGAGGTTTGAACAAAATCACCCTTCTGTCTACTCCTTTTCATTTCACTGCTCTTTGCTGTCAGCGTGCACCCCTGTAGGAGGAAGAGGGAGCTGTGTGCAGGACGTGAACTCGTGCCTTCGCCGCGCGTTGGGACTGCTGGAAGTGGCAGCTTTGTTTCACGAGGTGCACAATTTCCCCAGCTCATGCAGGATCCCCCCACTGAGACATGCAGGCCGTGTTTCTAAATACTTGAAGTACCATTTGTTGTGCAATTATTTGGCTTCACCCTTTTATTAGCTGAGAGGAGAGAGGGAAGAGGAATCGCACATCTGGATGAGCCAAACCAACCCCCGACTCGAGCTCCTGCTGTTTCTTTCCTGGAAAGTTTTAGGATCTGGTTTTGTTCCAGATATATGATGTACCTTACTAGAGTCACCTTGCTTAAGGTCTTACTTTGGTATGGGCTTTTCATTTAGTGCTTTCCTTTGGCTTCCTTAGCCCTCCCCTTAATATATCCCTTTTTCATCATTGACTTACTAAAAAAAAAAAAAAAAAAAAAAAAAAAGCAACAGCTTCTTGTAATTCTGAATTCCCAGTCTGCCTCCCAGCTGTGGAGTTAATGATTCAGCCAGAGGTACCTCACTCCCATGCCCAAGAGGTGAACTGGGTTTCAGAGTTCCCACATGACACCTGCTGATGGAACACTGACTTTTGCAGAGAGCACACCTGGTATTCGATGCTCAGATCTTTGCTCAGTTTTTAATCGTCAAAATTATGAGAACTGGACTGTGAATCAGAGCTCTACCTGCAAGCACGAGTACACTTGGGTGTTAGAAAAAGTCTGTTTTTAACAAAAGCCTTGAAGTTCCTGCTGAAGCTGCCTTAATTTAAAAGTCAAAGTTTATTTGTAAGACTCATCTCTGATAATTTTTTTTTCAAGTTTGGAAATAGTTTATTTATCCTCATCTCACAAAGCTGTGAAGTAGATCCTGTAGCCATGGTACTATTTATTCTTGTTGCTGAAAGCATGTTCATGTGTTCTGTATCATGTTATAATTCACGTGGTTTGTACCTCAATGCATTTGTTTTGGTTTTTTTTTTTCTTTTAGAGCACAAAGCAAAACTGAATCCCAGGATTTCTGTGGTATCCATGGCTCAGCATCTTTGGGCAGACAAAATGAGAGAGATGAACTGGACGTGTCCACTGCAGTTCTTAAATTCATACACTAAGGAGTATTTATGATTTATAATATTAAGTATTTATGATTTTAAGAAAAAGATGCTGAACTTTAAAAGTTCTGAGTAGAAGCATCCCTTCAAACATATCATTAACATCAAGCTCAGAAAAAAATTTCTCGATATTTTCTATTTTGTCAACTTAGGGCCTGGAGAGGGTTTTGTTTTCCAATTCATGGCTGTAGTACTTTCTGTGGTGGAAGGGCACAGAGCCTTGGTTCAGTTTTGTCCTTTGTGCATTAGATAATCACAACCAAGCCTTTTTCCTTCCATTTATGGTGTGGAAAGTGTTTCTCGGTGTACTGCACTGCATGTGATAGCTGTCTCCATGGTTGACATTTGCACTTTAATAAACTCAGAGATGAAAAGAGATAAAAGCAGCAAATCCTTTGGATTTCCTTACTGCACAGTCCCTTTCTGCAGGCTGGGGTTGGCTGTTGGAGTTTCCCTCTGGAGATCCTTGCACATCCCAGCTGTGGGAGCACAGATGCCCTTAGGGCTTGGTGGAGGGCAAAGGGGCAAGGGATAGAGTTAAAATTTCTACCTGAGAAATTTAAACAACTTCTCCAACCCAAAATCCATGCCAGGAGCCAGGCCCATGCATTTACATGTGCTGAGCCAGATCTTGACTCCTTTCAGCAAGGAATAAAGATAGAAAAATTTTAAAGACTTCATGCAAATATAACCTTGCACTGCAGAAAAAGTGTTGGGGACAAAACAGGGCACCTGTTTCCTCCTGTGATGCAGGAGGATGTAACTCCAGTTCAAGCACACAGCTGCAGGGAGTGCTTCAATTTGTCCCTATCCTGTCCCCTTTTTGCACAATTTCAGTTCTTCCTCAGACTCATCAACTCACAGCTGCTACCATGATTATTTCCCCTTTGAGGAGAAACGTGGAGGAACAGGGCTTAGCACTCACATGAGAATTATTTTAAGTTTTGATGTGGTTAGGATGTACCAGTAAGACTATAAAAGAGGAAAAAAAAAGAGGATGAGTTTAATTTCCTGACCACTCTCTTGACCTAAATATAGCCAACCTGTGGTTTAATTGAGGAAATCTATGTTGCTGTATCGAAAGCATTTTTGTATTATCTGGAGTCAGCCCATAGCAAACCCTTTTCTTCTTTGCATGCACTGGAATGTGTCCATGAGGGAAAAAAAAAAACAAAACAACATTTCTGAGGGTATTGCAAGGCATCCTTGCATTAAATCAGCTGCAGAAGTTTGTGTTTCACAGGGATTTGGGGCACAACCCCACAAGGACCATGTGTCACTGTGCCGGGATCAGGGCCGTGTCACGTCTGTCACAGGATACAGGGGGAAATTCCTAAAAAACCTTCCTTTAAAATAAGGAAAACTTGTTAATTAACTTCCTTGGGAGGCAAAAAAAGAGCTTGTACATGTGGCTAATATAGGATTTTCCCGTAGTGCTTACAGAGGGAGTGATGGATAGACCTCATGGCAGGGAGGAGGATGAAGAAGGAGTGGAGGAAGGGCAGGTTTTCTTCAAGGTTTTAATCCTAAACATCACCATGGAAAAAAAAAAAAAAGCCCTATGGAGAAACCATCTCCAGCACTTCCCTGGGGCCAATTCCCTGCAAAGGGATGGAGGTGAAGGGCACAGAGCACGTCCCAGCCTGTGCCAAAACCAAACACTCCAGCTCCCCAAACTCTCCCTCTCCACCAGAAAAATCCAAATATTTGGGCTGGCAGGGCTGCAAAGCTGCGCATGCTTACAGGGGAGTGCTTTATTTTATTTTATTTTTTTGCTGCAAGGATGGATGCAGGCCAATGCACTTAATAGTAACCACATGGTAAAATAAATAAGAATGCCTGTATAGACTTAAAAGTAAATGTTAAATATTTGCTCTGGGTTTTTTTTTTACTGATGTCTCCTATGCCAGCTTTGAAATGGCCCTGTGGCAAAGAGCACTTCTATTTTTCTTAAACCTGGAACATTTAATAATTTCTAATTAAAACATCTTACATTTTTAGGATATTTATGAGCAAACTGATATGGGCTCCTAAAATGTGCCAGGAAGGGGTAAAAGGTGTACACTGCAGTCAGATTTAAAGGTTTTTTTTTTTTTTATTTCAAAGCCATGTAAAAACTTTATCCACATTTTTTTTCGCTTATGAAAAGGTATCTACTGAATACATGGAGGAGAAGCCATTAGCAATTTATATTTCTCTTCCTACATTTAGGAGCATTTTTCTGAAAATAAGTAATCATCCTCCAGGCCCACAGTGGAGAGAGAACAGCCTCAACACAGAGGCAACTGTTGGGTAATTCCCTGTTGCTGCAGGTCCTTGGGAGCCAGGAGTCAGCCTTTACATATCTGGGATGCCTAAGTTAGCTTACAAAAATAAAGTAATTTTTGACTGAATGCTTTATTTACTTTTTTTTTTTTTTTTTTTTTTTTTTTTGCAAAGAAATGAGTCAACTTTTCCACTCTTTTATATATTTAACACAGCAAGAGTGGTAATACATACTACTTCTCCCAATACTTTTAAGACCAAAACCAGTTCCAATTTATATGGTTTGCTTTTTAAAGAGCAAATCTTTTGGGGAAACTTGCAATTCTGACAGCAATGAGACTGAGCGACTAAACTGCACTATTCTTTTTCTTAAAATGTAGAAATATAATGGTTATTTCAGAGTGGACCAATAAGGTACAAAAAGTTAGAAATACTGGAAGTAACTAATAATCAGTGAAGACATGCTCTAAATGGCAGGGGGAAAAAAAATCTCTTGCACATTTAACAGTGTAAAAAACCCCAAGCTTTATTAACATTCCCATCATCATCCCACAGCTGACCAACGTGGGCTGTCATGGATGCAGGAAGCACAAAAGAGACCTTCAGGGATGCTCCAGGGGAGAGCAGCTCTCAGGGCAGTTAGTACTGTCTGTCTCAAAGAGAAAAAAAAAGAAATTTTCCCAGCAAGGGCCACCTGGCTCATTTGTATGAATTATGCATGAGCATGCAAGGAAATGCTGCAGCAGGAATTTAAGGGTGTGTTTTGGCAAGGCAAGGCACACCGAGTGGCCCATGTTTGCAGCAGATGTGGATTAATATGGCATCTCTGAAGGCAAGTCAGGAATCTCCAATTTACACGAGCCATGACTGGACAGGGCTTTTTTTAGCTGCAGTTGGACTGGAAACTTGTTCAGCAGCAGGGCAAAACTGGAAATACTTATTTAATATTTAATACTATCTGTTTACATTAACTCCCCCTGCCTTCAGAAGTTTCAAGTACATTCCTCCAGCTATCTCCACAGAGGAAAGAGAGGAAAACATGCATCACAATAAATAAAACTCTTGAGTTTACCTGAAGTTCAAGTGCTCCACCAGAACATACCCATCTGAGGGAAGAGGAAAAAAAGGAAGGGAGTCAAAACCTGAGCGAAGGCGGCCGAGCACGAAGGGCGTGCCGTGGTTTGGGGGGTGATTTGTCACCCAGAGCTGCTCCCAGACTCACATCTGCCCTGGGCATTGCGGCAGATGACGGCGTGGCCCTGCACA
Organism: Cettia cetti; assembly: GCA_013401135.1. Taxonomy (NCBI): domain Eukaryota; kingdom Metazoa; phylum Chordata; class Aves; order Passeriformes; family Sylviidae; genus Cettia; species Cettia cetti. Next base: position 13,017 of record VZUI01071544.1, read on the forward strand.
GCCTCGATGACATCCAGCTGTTCCCCTGCTGTCAGCGGGAGGTCGGCGTGGCGCCGGCTGGGCACCGAGCGCTCGGCCGTGGCCGTGGCCAGCACACGGATCTCCTTGTGGTACTGCAGGACAGGGAGGGGCCAGCAGTTAGTGTGTGTTGGTGTGCAGCCTCTCTAGGGGCAGTGGGGAGGGAGAGAAGAGATTTCAGGATGGGTTATCACAGAATTACTGGGTGGGAAGAGACCTTCAAGGTCATCGAGTCCAACCCACGCCCTAACACCTCAACTAGACCATGGCACCTACTGCCACATCCAGTCTTGTTTTGAACACATCCTGATGCCTCAAGTTTTAACTTTCATGTTTTTCAGATTCTGTGCTGCCTAGGGGTGTAGTTCTGAGCCTCATGTGAAGTGTTAGTCAGCTCTCTTCACAGAGTAGGGAGACAAAACAAATCCTTTTCCTGCTGGAGACCAAGGACAACTTTCAGGCCCAAAAGCACAAACAAGGGTGGTCTGAGGGGAGGAGCAAGAAGGATGAGACTCACAACCTGAAACTGTAATTGGACAATTAAACTCCAATATGCAAATGGATCAAAACTTATAAAAGTGTGAGACTTCATGACCAGTGGTCCCTTTTGTGCCCATTCTAAGTCTATCTTGGGTGTAGCCCTGGCCAGGCTCTTGTCCTGCCCAAGGTGAACCCTACAGGCCTTTCAATAAATATCTAGTTTATTCTCTAGCTCTGTCTAGTCTCTGTTTCAGGTCAGCCTTCCCAAGGCATCATCCAGGAATGGTGACTCCACCACATCCCTGGCAGACCATTCCAGTACTTTATCACCCTTTCCATAAAAATCTTTTTCCTAACATCCAACCTATATTTCCCTTGGCGCAGCTTGACACAGTGTCCTCTTGTTCTGCCTGGAGAAAGACACCAAGCCCTCCCTGACTATAACCACCTCCCAGGAGTTGTAGAGAGTGATGAGGTCACCTCTGAGTCTCCTTTTCTCCAGGCTGAACACCCCCAGCTCCCCCTGTTGCTCCTCACAGGGTTTGTGTTCCCAGCCCCTCACCAGCCTCGCTGCCTCCTCTGGGTGTGCTCGAGCATCTCAATGTCCTTCCTTGTGCTTGTGAGGCTTTGGGGAGAAGGAAGGGGAAAAACCCAGCAATGCCCCTGATGGAGATCCAGATTAGGGGAGAAGGGTAAGTGGGTCTGATGCCTTGAGGTGGCTTCCTAAAACCACTAGTGGCTAGAAAAATTCAAGAGAATAAAAGCGGGTACTTATTGAAGGCCTTCAATAGGCACACCTTGGGCAGCCAGAAGCCTCCCAGAGGTTACACCCAAGTGGTCATGAGTTTTTCAGACAATTATAAGTTTGGTCCATGTACAGATCAGGGGTTAATCCTCCAAATACATCTTCAGGTAATGAAGTAATTTTCCCCCAGTTTGTTCCCCCTCAATTCACTTTTGTTTATACTTTTCAGGGCCTGAGGCAGTAGGGTGTCCTTGAACATCAGGCCTAGAGGGAATTTTTTTGTCTGACCAAAATGTGAGGACAGTAACTAACACTCTATATGGAATTTGGAGTTATACAGTAATGCAGTACAGGATTTGAAAAATATAAAAGCTAAATCCTAGGGCATCAGGACAACATTCCCAGCACAGCTGAGGGCCAAGAAGGTTCCAGCAGGTGCCTTTTAAGGAAACCACAGAGCTGTTTTTCTCCTCTGGAAACCCCAGATTAGCCAAGAGGGCAACAGGTCAGGGGACAACTTTCCCAGCATAGCTGAGGACCAACAAGATGTGATTTTAAACAAGCCACAGAGCTGCTTTCCTCCCCTGACACAGCTAGAAAGACACACACCATAAATGTCTCCCTAAAGAGCTTCTCTTCTTTGTCCATCTTCTTACTCTTTTCTTGACTGCTCTTCTTGAATTTGAAGATATTTCTGCAACAAGAGACACAAAAACACACACATATGCACTTCTGAGCTCCATTAAAATAACCCCTGCCACATCTGAAATTGCAACCCAGAGCCTAATTCCAGCTTTGTCTGCAAGGAACCCTTGGAATAGCAAAGCACACTGTTCACATCCCTATTTCTCACAAAAGGGTGAATAGACAACTCAAATTTGTTAGTGAGCTACAACTTGAGCCATTTTGTATCTCAATTTGGAATAATTATTTTTTTTGGTCTGTAAGCAGCGTGGGAACAAATAAACTCTGTTGAGTGTTTCAAATCAGCCCCATTTTTATGGAAGTCAACAATTCACTTTTCCCCCAGCAGTTTGTCTCCTTCTGGTTTTATTTATACTCAGAAATAAAGGGTCCCCAGATAACTCTCATCCTGAGTCATTTATAGAAGTGGGGTTTGACACAGCTCTCCAGATGTTCTTTGGGTTTTTTAGCACATGGAGGAGAAAGTCTCCCAAGCAGACATTTATATGGCACTGTAAAGTGGAAAACAAGTTCTTATAACCCACTTAAAGGGAGTGGGGCATTCCCTGCATATGGGGATGCCACTCTTTCTGATACACAAAATTACAGCTGTAGCATTCATATTTAAGACAGGAAACAAGCACCAAACAAACAAACAAACAAAAAAGTCCCCACCCATTTGTAATAAATTATTCATCCTTGGCTCATTTTGATGCACTTAAAATTAAGGATGAAGAGAAACGAGCTGAAATTTGGGAGTTTTAAGCTGTGAAGAGATTCCTCCTTGGGCAGGACCTGTGATCTCTAAGGGAAAGTTGAAATTGCATGGACTCCCTGATGGTCTGTAAGTCTGTACCTGTGACTTTGCACAGCACAACCAGAGGTGTTTGAGCAGCCCCATACAGTGGTGAGAACCTGAAAAATGGGTCTCTGATTTACATTTGGAGTCTCAGGTATTAGATCATGAAAAAGGTCATTGTGGTGCATATTTTTGTGATCTAAAAGGGAAGGGAAATCTCCCACTTCCATGTGAATTTTTGGAGCACTGGTAACAAAACAAAAAAACAAACAAAAAAAAAACCAAAAAAAACCCCCAACCGCCCCCCAAACAAACAAAACAAATATTGCTTTTATGCACAAATGGCACAGCTAGAGTCAATGCAATCAGACCAAATAATCAATACTTTAAAATGGAAGGCTCTTGCCAAAATCAGAATCATAGAACCGTAAAATGGGTTGCTCCGAGCCCCATCCAGCCTGGTCTTGGACACCTCCAGGGATCCAGGGGCAGCCACAGCTTCTCTGGGCAACCTGAGCTGGGGCCTCCCCATCCTCACAGCCAGGAATTCCTTCCTAAAATCTAATCTAAACCTATTAAAATAGTAAAAAGGAGCCAAATATACAGCAAGTAACAACTTTTTGTCTCATCTCAGTGGAAAGTCATGACAAGACTTCAGGATAAGACCTCTGGGTATCCCCCCTTGCTCCCAGTTCAGATCCAAGAGTTTGTTTCACTCTTGAGGTATTTTCTGCAAAGATTCCTCAAATCTGGCTTCAAAGGGAAAGGACCCTGGGCTATCAACCAACCCAAAATGTCTGTGCAGTTAGGGTTGTCCCTCTCCTAAAACCACTCAGAGACGTGTGCAGGGTCAGACAAACTGGGAACACAGAATGGAAATCAAGACCTTTCCACGTCGTCCATGCTTTTCCTTTTGTCCTTGTACTCCTTCACCATCCAAAGTTTTGGCATCTGGACTCTGTACTTCTCATCCTTCCCTCTGGGAGCAACAGACAGGCAGGAATTCAGGCTTTTCCCAGCAGATTGTGTCCCCTGCCCAGGCCCATGATTTTCCTCCTTCTCCCCCCACAGCCTGCACTGAAATGCAAACTCGTGCTGTGATTTACACCAGCACGCGCAGCCACCGCAATCATCTGGCAGCAACACACCAGGACAGGCTGTTCCTATTAAAAGCAATTTTTCTGACAAGGTGCCTGCCAGGACGGGGCTGATGATTGGGTCTGGGAGACAGAATTTTCCTTCCTTAGGAAAAAGATCTGAATTTTTCATGTGTGTCAGGGAGCTGCTCTCTCCTTTTCACGTCTCTGGCGCTAACTGGGTAACAGCGAGGACATACCCTGCCAAATTAAACACACACAGGGAGGGCACCTGGACTGTCTCCAGAGGGCTGAATCCCAACCAGCTCGTGGCCCTCAGTGGTTGCAGCACCAGGCACAGGTTTCTGCCTGGAGGAAAATCTCCTTGGGTTGAGGACAGCCCCAGGACAGGGCATCCTCCTCACCTGGTCTCTCTCTGCCCCACCTCGACATCATCATACACATTGTCCTCCTGGGAGGCAGCTGCTGTCAATCAAAATGCAGGACAGAAAAGGATTAGATGTCACTCTGAGCCTGGTGCTCCAAATAATCTATTGCAGAGGAAAATCTGGGCTGCTGCTCCTCATCCAACCCAAAGGGGCCAAGGAAATGCAACAGGAGTCTCGGGGCTCCCAAACACCCAGCAAAGGTCCAGCACAGTGAATGATGCTTGGGTTGGTTAGCTCTGTTTGTGGGCAGTTTTCTGCATGGGTTTGGCCATCCAGCTCCATGGATGAAGCAGGAGCAGCAGCAAAGCCCCAGCTTTGCACTGCAGCCTGGCCAGGCAGGGTTCCCAACACAAGGGCTGGGGTATGCTCACTCCAGCACCTCCTCAAGGCTGAGGCTGTGCCCACACCATTTATGTAAAGGATGAACTTGACCCTCCAGCAAGCAGGAACAGAGTTTTACAAAGAGCTGCCAGAGTGCCCTGGGCTCACACACCACTGCCAGCCTGGGAGCAGTGGTCCTGCATGGACTGTTTCACACGTCACCTTCCTGGATATCTCCAGATCTGCAGGAGGAATGCTCTACTTTAAACCAAAACCACCAAAAATGAGCAAAACCCCAACCCTCAAATGAAATACAAATTTTTGTCAAGTCCTCCAAGTCCCTGCTGCCCCAATACACGGTTTTCAGAAAAGGCACAGTGCACCAAGCTGATTGTACAAAACATTTGCCTCTCAGAACACACACAAATCCCCAGGAGTTAGGTACAGGTGTGTGCTTACCTAAATTTGGTACTGAAATGGAAACCAGTCTGTGGACAGAAAAAAAAAAAAAAGGTTTTCAGAAACAAATCTGCACATCAGCAATGCCCAAAAAGCCATGAGGAGCCCCAAAAAGCTGTCAGTGATGCTGCTGAAGTGACAGAGACAGGGCAAGGTGCGTGGGCTCCATGGCACCAACAGCATTTCCCAAAATGATATCCCTTGCTAAATAAACATTTCCATCCTGACAGCAACAACAGCCATGTGTTCATCAAGCAGGAAAGATCCACACTGTATCCAAAGAACAGCCCGAATTCCTGCTGCCCTTCCCAACAGCAAGGGGGTTGGACATTGGAATTTTTAGTCAGTAGTTATTCCTTCCTATAAGCCTGAAAACATCAGGGATTGTCCAGGAATTCAAGGGTGACAATGTCTGTAGATATCTAAGATGATTTCAGGACTTTTAAGGGTTCTTTGAGACAGGAGAATGGCACAAAGCCTGGTGGGTCTTTCCCTATAATGAAATTTACATTTGAAGGAGCCACTGCAGGTCATCTCTTGTTAAAAAGGTTGGTAAGGAAAGCAAACCTTCCTGACATGAAAGAGGAAAGGTTTAACCTGGATTTTCCAAAGAAATGAGAAAAGGCAGCATTTTCCTGGAATTCAGGCACCATGCACAGGGTGAGGCCCTCCCTGGCAGCAGTGGAGGACAGGTTCTGCACACTGGAGGAAAAGGCAATTTCCCTGGAAACTTCCCAATGGTTTTGAATATTAGAGTACCCAAAAAGGCACTGAAGGAAGTTACACAATATTCTCTACCCTGTTAGAATGAAAAGTCACTGTTAAACTTCTTCAGCTTGGCTCTGAATGGACCTTGGAATAAAACCCCACATCAACAAGGCTGTCCCTAATCCTGGCTCAGGTACCACCTTTCTACACTCCCTCGTGCACCTTGTGTCATTCTGAGGTATCAAAAAGGTACCAAAGGCAGCAGAAAATCTATGAAAACCTGGAAACTGCTGCAGGATCAGCTCCTGGAGATTCCTGGTGCCAGAGATTCTGGAGAGGCTGCACAGATGGACCATTGGTCACATCTTCCACAGTAGCTCCTAGTGAGTGGATAGAAGCACTTTTGGCCTGAGTTTCCCAAAAGAAGCTGTATTCCTTGCTCCTAGACCTCCTGCTCTCAAGTAATTGCCAGGAGGAATGCTCAGGTTTGAAGGGGGAAGGGGTGAGACCACCAACTTTTTCTTACCTTAGGTTGTCCTTGAGCCTGAAATTGTTCAGCTTCAACTTTTCTATCTTAAACAGGTTTCCAAATCTCTTTTGTTTTTCTGTTCTGTCCAAAAGAGAAATAGGTTTTAAATTAAAAGAGACAGGAGGTGCAGAAGCAGCCCCAGAGATCCTGAGGCAGGGAAAGGAAGGGCAGCAGACCCTGGACCTCAGCTCAGAAGAGGAACTTCAATGTTAGCAGCAACCTATGGATGACAGACTCACTGGGATAAGCACCAGCACAGCAAAAGGTGCTTAATTATTAAGTCCAAGCTCGTAACTTTGCTTAGCTTTAAACTTTTCTGTGCTAACTGAAGTTGTTCTCCTCTGACACAACAACTAGAGGGTGATCCAGGTTTCTTTGGAGTGAAAATTCCTGAGGAAAGGGCAGCGTTACCCAGAAGCATTGCAGTGACCATTAAAGGAGACATCAGGGGCACCTTCTGAGCCACCCTCCATCACACAATTCTACTCTGTGTGTGTCCTTGTGGAGGACAGTCCACGGCACACACTTCTCTCTGAAGTTTACAAAAGGTTGCAAATCTACACAGCAATTTTCTTGTAAAGTATCTGCAAGCAACCAAGATCCTCCCCTGGGGGTCATTACCCCTGCACAAGGACCATTAAAAACCCTTTATGTGTCTCAGCACACTTAATCCTGCACGTGGGATCAATAGAGAGATCACAGAAAGGCTGGTTGGGGGATTAGGACCCTGACCTCTGAAACCTGTGAAGTTGATCCCAAAAGGTCTTGAAATTCCTTTGCAGCCCCAGCAAGATGCACTGCTCCCTCTGTGAGTCAGCTGGAGGGTTTAATTTCTGCACCCATGTGCAGAGAGGAGTGGAAGAGGCACGGATGTGCTTCCCAGGGGGTGGGGATGTGCATGATCCATCTGGGAATGTGCTTCCCTCTGGATGGAGAAGCTGCTGCACCCCCACCACGCAACTCCCACTGACAATTTGCAGAGAAATGACACTTCCTCCTTTTAATAACCATCCTGTCACCTCCAGGGGTTCAGCTTTCCCCCTTTTTCCTCCCTCTCTGTCACACACAGGCTCTATATCCACATGGAAACTGGACTGGGATCCAGATGCAGGCCAGTGCAAGCCTCCCATCCATAAGGGAAAAGAAGAAGCACAGCAACACCTTGTTATTCCTCCCATGCTGCCCCTCAGGAGAGAGCCACCAGCTGCACTCCAAGCAGTTGTGTGCCACACATGCCTTTCCCAAAGGCAGTCTCTGCTCCTTAAAAAGGCAAATTTTTACTGCACAAGAGTAGGGAACCACACAAAACACAACTAAACTTCACATTACACCTCTTAATCCGTTTGGGAAGCTCAGGCCATGCACAAACCTGAGGCTGCAAAACTCATTGGTTTTACAACACACCCCGTGGAAGTAAATACCCTGAGAGGCTACACAGAAAAGAGCAGGTGGAAAGTTAGTTACAGCACATCAGGTTCTTCTCCAGCCTTCTGTGATCTCAAATGTGAGCCTTTTGTCCTGTTTTTTTTTTGTCCCTCAAGCATCACCTCTTTTGGCATGCACAAAAAAGGTGCCAATTCTCAGCTACAGCTGAGCAACACTTTTAATCAAGAGAAGGCAAGTGAGCACACAAGTCCTGTGTGCTTGATGCAGGAAGAGTCTGGGAGGGCAGTACTTCCAAAGGATGGAGGGTGTTACAGGAAGAAAAATCCCCCTCATTGCTTTGGGATTTAATTTTGGTAACAGCGTTTTGCTCCCTAAGTGTTAGCCAAAGGGGAAAGTGCGAGGAAGAATGGAAGAAACCCACCCACACAACAACTTTTCTGCAGTTGAGTCAGGAACAAAAAAAAAAAAAAAAAAAAAAAGGC